>NW_010583724.1:29705-67696 GCF_000705375.1 Tinamus guttatus | reverse complement strand
CAGTTTGATACTGTCTGGAAAAAAAACAATCGTTTTTGTTTTCTCCTTATGGTGTAAGTCTAATTAAAACAAGAGGAAGACATGTCAAGCTTATGTAAAACTAGATGACAATTCAGACTGTATTTGTGTGGGTATTTGTATGGGTAAATTTACTGTAGTCTCAGGAGAAGAAACTTGCAAAAGCGAGTACCATTTAAAGTCATTGGCACTTAGGCTCTTTAATCTCCTGGGTGCTTTTGAAAATCTTTCTCAGACTGTGCAAATGTGCTATAACCAACTGCAGCAGTTCCATGATGGATGAGGCTCCTGCCAAGCCAGGAGGGTTGCCATGATATAGTTCAGTTCAGTAGTATTAGCAAGCTCTCATCTATAGAAGAATAAATCTGACTTAATTTGCACCAGCTTCAAGTTACTAGTCAACCATTTATAAACATAGTTGCACTGACATCTGATTGGTTTTTGATATATCTTTGCATCAAAAATATAAAAAAACTCCACTTTGTTATATATCTGTATCTACTAACACTATTGCAAGATTTACCTACAGGGAGATATCTGAGAAAAATACCAGTGATATGGATCAGCTATTTTCCTCCAATTGAATGAATCTCATGCCTGGCCCTTGTCTGAAAAGCCTGCAACTTGTCAGGCCAGTCAGGGCTGGATCAAAGCATTTGCAGCAGGTGTCCATGGCTCCTGTCCAGGGCAAGGAGCCCAGCTCTAGGAATCCTACAAATAGAGATAGAAACTCTGTTTTGTCTTTTTTTATGATTTCAAAGAAAGCTTGAAAATCCGAGCTAAATGCAAACAGTGCCCGCTGAGGTGCTGCCAGTGCCTCAGCACTTGCAGCAAGCTGCCCTCCAGCACGGTCTTGAAAGTCTCCAGCTTCCAGTCTGCAGTGAGAAATTTGCCTTGCTTTGGTCCTTCTTTAGAAAGATCTTCTGTCCAAGCTGGAGGAGAGCATACCCTCTCTCCAGATGGAGGTGATCCAATCCATCACTCCTCCATTATTTATATAGCACCTACATTTACTACAGCGATGCTTATGTTAGAGATGCTTCTGTGATACCAGATGTAAATAGTTAATAAACTAGAAAGCCATAGTTAATGGAGATTTGGAAACACACCCAATAAATCCTTCTGCAACAGAGGCCAGGCATTTGAGATAGACTACTTGAAAAGTAACTTTCACCAAACTTGAAAAAAAAATGCAAGAAAATAGAAAATGATGCAAAAGTCATTATTTTTAGGAGTCTGCTATTATATAACCCAGGAAATTTATGACTTAATTTCATAGCTATTTAGAAATTTGCATTGGAGAGTCAAAAATCAGTCAGGAAACTTCAGTAAGAAACTGGGAACTCTTACATTATCTTTCTTCTAATATGAAAAGAAAGAAAGAAAACTCACCTCTTTTTGTACAGTGTAATCTTGTGCTTCTGTGATTAGCCAGTACCAAATATTTTTGAGAAATCTGTTTCTCACCTACATACAACCAAAATAATTAATCTATGAGAGATTTTTTTTTTAACATCCATTTTAGCAGGGTGTATCATATTGTTTTTCCTACCTAGTGCAACATCATAGATTACCTTGTGTTCAGCTAAAGTTTTTATAAAATATAATTTTCTTAGTAAGATCTGGATTGCTCAAATAAGATGCTAGCCTCAGTCTCTGGGATTAAAAGCTCCTTTCGGTTGTTTTTGTTATTTTTTTAACTCTATTTCCAGACTCATGTACAAAGCACTATCTCTCCTGGAAAAAATCTGGATTACTCAGAGGAGCCCTCTTTTAAAATTTTGTTGACATGTTGATGAATGATTGTCTCTGTATGTCAGTAATGGAACAATTTAACCAGATGGGATTTCTTCTGGGCACTGGGCTATAACCATTGTCTTTTGTCTTGGAATTGTTACATTTTGTGAAGCCAAGGTGAAGAGAAAAACAGGTCATACCTTTCCTTAGCTATGAAAGCTTCACTCCTTACTGGATTATCCAGTAAAGTTCATTCTCTTACCTGTCAGTCAGAGAACAGGTTATTTTCAAGTCTATTTTGTGGACAAAAGATCAATTTAGAAAGACATTAAAAAATACATATGAGGTGAGTTTTTGGCCAGTATATCCAATTTTTAAGGTTCGTTATATGTACTGTCTATACATGGAACAAATCCGTGTGCATTTTAAAAGGCAAAAGCATTAAGATTTGATATGTTGATGCATACAAAATGGGCATTTTGAGTTCTAATAATTCTTCATGTGCAGGCGTTCACTTCTTTGAAAAACGCACACATGATCTTTAAAAGAAATAGTTTTTTTTCAAGAATCCTCCTGAGTGAGTTCAGTTTTACCAATGAATCTTAGTCCGAGATCCAGGGGAAGCAAGTGAGAAGTGTATTCACCAAGCAGTTGTTTTCTCTAATTGAATTCCCGTAGAGGAATAGCCAGAGGAAGCAATGGCTGATCTGTTTGCCTTGGCATCTGGCTAAGGGGGAATGAGTGACAGGTATTGGTGAGAGAGGGACCGCCTTTCTTGGGTTAAAAATAAGGAACAACATGAAAAACAAGGGATCTCATAGAGAAGTGTGTTTCCTTTAGTACCTCAAGGTTTTATTTTTCTCAAAATTTCTTTGGCTTTGACATATGAAATTCAGTTAACATAAATTTCACTTTCTTGTTTGAAATCTTATGGAGGTTTAGTATAATTATAATATATACTTGTGTTTCATTTCTTAAAACTCCTTTGCATATATGAGAGAAACTTTACCCTTAAGGGATTTAGTATTCACCATATTTCTGCAATCTGGCAAGGTCACCTCTCTGCTGACATATTTGAGGTAAGAATTTACATAGTAAATGTCATAACTATTAAGTGTTAGAAAAATCTAGAACTGCAAAAATAAAAACATTTTAAATGAAAGCACAGCCATCTCTAATACAAAATTTCTGAAGCCCTCACCAATGCACATACATCTTTTACTGAATATTTCACTTCACATCATAGCTCATATAAAGAACCCTTAATCAAACCTTTTTAAAAAGTTTCTACAATTTCCAAGTCATCTTTATTCTTCCTTTAGAAAATGTCATTCAATAAGTCAATAATTTTGTCTTCTCAGTAATTAGAATGAGAATTCAAGTATTTCAGAACATGTGTACAGCAATGAATTAAATGATTTTCCATGTTTTTTAGAAAAAGAGTTACTTTTATGAACAAGTAATCTGTCAACTGTTCTTTGTTGTAATGTACCCTTCAGTTAATGCATTATGTCAAATTTCAGCACATGCAGGATGAGATAGTTCTAATTTTAAGGTTGCATCATAGGTTTTTACATATTCTGTTAAAAAAGCAGTATTTTCTCATATGCACCTTCATAATCTTTTAAATGCTTAAGTATTACAATTTAGCAAGTATAAACTAAGTATACAAAAGTAATTATTACTATCTGATGTCTGCTGAATATTTTACATTTCTTCATGACCTGTTTCCTAAGTATTCTTTGCTACAGAAATTCCCCATTGTGAAGGCTGACAAGAAGAGTCTGCTAGCAGACGAGGAAATGCGAGGGAGACCTCCAATCCTATAGTCTTGAAGGTTAAAATCATGACACAAAAATAGCCTAGTCTACTGTTTCTGCATTATATGAGCTAAACAAGCATTTGTTCATTCTCATTTTTGTGAATTTGTGGGAAGAATGATGTCTTCCAAAGTTAAGGTTATTGATGCCAACTGTACATCATGATTTATTATCAATCAACTTCCAACAATTTTATGGTCATATACAGTTTATATTTTCAAATGTTTCTAATGATTGGCCTCTATCTTGGCTATAGTTCTGTAGAAACATTTCCATTTCAGTGAACTGAGTAGCTATACACAATCCCTAGGAATATTGCTTAAGCTTAAGTCATTGGGAAAGGGTCAGAGAAAACCCTGTGCTTTTCAAGAGGTCTTTAGCTATTTCTTGAGAGGGAAAAGGAGCTGATACATTGCTGATAATGTGTGAAATGTGCTTGCTATCAAGATCTTTTGTTTAAAGTTATAATAAATTTTGGAAAACAATCTATTGTCATTGTCAAATTACCAATGGGAACAATCATAGATTATGCTGTGGCACTTTTTTTTGTGCTATAGCAGTCAGGTTGTCTTCTGTGTTCTCACATTTTTAGAAACAAAAAGTTCTTAAATTGCAGTTCTCACAAGCTATACTAGATTTATATCAATAAGCCTCTGTAGACTGTTTTGCAATTAGCAGCTGTGGTTCAGTTCCATGTTGAGGAACTGGAAATGGCTTCTGCTGAAGCATAGTAAATCTCATGTCTGCTCTTTCCTCAGCCATGCAAAACCATTTATGTACTCACTGAAGAAAATGCAATGCTTTACTTCTTTCTGGGGAGGTAGTTTGCCTACTATTGCAATTAGTTTTACAGTCACAGTGCATGAAAAGATGCATTTTGACCAGCCGACATAAATAATATCTAGCATCAATAACAAATGATGATCTCCCTGATTATTTTGCTTCCCCTGAGTCACTAAGAAATGGTGCCAGATGCTTTGCCACAAAAAGCCACAAAAAGCTGGTATTTATCTCCCGGAGCATACAAGGAATATTCATCAAACACTAAGATACAGAAAAATACTAGAACTATCCTGGTATAGTCTGCCAGGGTAATGGTAACAGGGAGGGGAAAAATATGGGGTTAGGCCTGTCCTACCAAAAGAGTGATGCCATGGGCAAAAGTACAGGTTTGGGAATACGGGCTGGACAGCTGAAGCAGAGTGTTCACATCTGATGTGGCTTTCCCTTTGCTCAGAAGACACACAAATAAAATGAAGTAGCATTGGTATAGTCACTCCATGGAGTGCGGCTGGACAGCTGAAGCAGAGTGTTCACGTCTGATGTGGCTTTCCTTTTGCTCAGAAGACACACAAAATGAAGTAGCACTGGTATAGTCACTCCACTGAGTGAACATAGGAAGGGTTCAGATTTTGAAAGTATCTTTTTCTGGGCTCTTTTTAGAAACTTGTGTTTGACTAGAAATGGTTTCCCACTTTGGATTTTTTTTTTCTTCTGCCAAATTTGTCACCCACAGGCAAGAAGTCTGGAGAGACATAAAGCCTACTGTCAGTGTCATCTCCTCCCTTCCAATAGGTGATTTCACATCAGAGGCAAAGTTATTCCCCAGACATCCAATATCACTGCAGAGGCAATGAGCTTCCTTCAATTAAGGCAGAAAGCAGATCCCTTGCTTCCAGACCACTGTTAGTGCAGATAGTTCATGCATTTTAAACAAGTTTATTTTGACCCTACATCATGCTACAATACTTCTTTAGTCCCAATGCTTGAAGCTTTAGCAATTTGTGTTCCCACCAAAGCAAAAAGATGAAGATGCAATTCTGTTTGAGCTTCCAGAAAGGCCATTTTTTCCCCTCCAAGCAGGCTCTCCTGCAGCTTTTGACGCCATTTTGTTCTGATGGAAAATCACTCACTGTCACTTCTGTGTCTGCTATCTGGCTCACTGGTGACAGCTCGGCACTGTCCATTTTCTTTCTGCTCAGTCACCGGGTAAAGTTACAGCATTAATCACTGGGCAAATCTGTGTTACTTGCCAGAGTGGATCATTTCCAGAAGAGCCACCTTCACTGGAGGCCAGACAGCCTTCTCTGGGGGGCTGCTGAGTGCTCCCTTTTGAGGATGTAATCCCTGATGTACCAGACTGCCTATGGCTCTAGGGAGCTTACTTGGGGCAATGGTTTTCAGCTTCATTTTATATATGCAGCTGCAGATGCTTAAAATCATTCCTCTGGTGATGGAAAACATGATGTTATATGAGAAAACAAAGGTACCTCTTCCGAATTTCACCAGAAACCCTGATGGCTCTGATGCCCTCTCTGGATGGGCATAGGCACAGTGCTGTGATCATGTAAGGCACTTGCTGCAGGGGTACAGGAAGCCCAAATGTGTCCTCCTACAAGATCTGAGGCCTGCAGCTTCTCTACAGCCTGAGCTGCTCACACTGGCTGCTGAAGGGTTAGCAGGGGTAAGAAACTTTAAATCACAGTCCCTACAGAATAGTTTTCAATCAGTGCAGGTCAGTCACTTCAATCAGTCTCCAGAGGAGAGAGTACTATGTGTCCAGGCTGTTCAGCTACTCTTTCTATCATCAGCTTGCTCTGCAGTGAAGTTTCTTGGATGTCCGTCCTTGATTTTACCTTTTCTTGCTTTACTTTTCATCAGGAACAAGATAGTTTATGATCACCGCTCAGAGTCTCAAAATGCCATCAAGAAAAGGCAAGTGATGGTGTCTCATGTGAAGGAGCAATCAGCCTTCAGTGATCAGACACTTTTCTGTCTGCATAAGTAGGAAACTACTCAGAATTCAAGTTTGTTTATTGCCTGAGCTATCTAAAGGCCATGAAATGCTAATGTTAATGCTACAAGCGTATTACTGCCTCTTTAATTTATTTCTGCTAACTTCTGTTCATGGCAGTTGGGCAAGCTGAACTGCTAGTTGAACTGAATTTGTTGTGCAATTTGACATAAAAACCACACTAGAAATAGATCTGTATTCAGAGGTTTCTAATTAGGAAAACATAATGACAGTCAGTGCAAATGTTTTCCAAGACACTGCATCTGTGCACCATGCATCAACTGCATATTGAGACTCCAGTATCCATTTTCTGAGTCATAAAAGTCATTTAAGAAGAAAAACATGCATTTTCAGCCTGTCTGTGTGAAATAAAGAGTGAGACTCAATTTTTGGTTTGCAAGCCTCTGTGTATTATTTTCCTCCATAAAATAAAGTAGGAAACAAGAAACAAAATTTTCAGGCCAGGATACAGTGGAAATCGGTGCAGTGTTTTTCTGCTGTGAGCTGCAGTACGAAGCTGCAATCTGGAGGTGCTCACTCCTGCTACATTAGATTATCTACAAAAACTAGGGGATCTCTCAGCCCAAACTGGTCATCACTGCAGGTCTTAATACTATGAACTACTCAGAGCATGTTAACCTGCATACCTCCGTTTATTTTCTATTTCGATGTGTGTACTAAAGTAAAAACACCCTCTGTTTATATACATACATGTAAGAATACAGGCTTTTACATATACATGTATGTGTGTATGTATGTACATATATACATTTGTATATAGACACACACCAAGAAAGGTCTGCTCCTTCATGAACCGTATGAAGAATCGAGGATGGGGGAGGGAAGATTAATTTTTAGCTTAAGCAAAGATGCGGCTGACTGTGCATCAAGTTCTCCATCCAATACAAAATCTCTCTCATTTTTTTTCTCTTCATTGACTTGGAGAAGTCAATAAAGTATAGAGAAAATCGAGACCATCTTACTCATTGGGCATGCACCCAGGTGTAAGGTCTTCTCCTTTTCTATTTGATTTCTTAGACCTGGTACAAGTAACTAGGGTAGGCTGAGTGCGTGTCATGAGTGTGAGGAAGAATCTCTCACCTATATCTTATTTAATGCATTATATACTTCCTTGTCCTTAACTGTTTTTTCTGTATCTCAATACTGAATGATGAAATGAGTAGGAGAAAAGAAAACTAGCAGGAATATTATTAGCCATTAAAAGTTTACTGGAAAATAAGGCAAAAACATTTTTAAAAGGTTTTTTAATATATATATATATGCTAACCTACATAGCTATTGACCTGCAATGCAAATTGTCTAAATTATTTAATTTGAGGTGTATTAAAGTGAAATATCAGATTTTGGATAAGATAGCAAAAATGAAAAAATAACACAGCCTTTTAGAAGCTTGGCTAAAATACAAGTGTTAATGTGTACATTACATCGCTTCTGTGAGAGGTTTTATGAAGTTTTTCATTAAAGCATTTAAAACACTTTGAAAGCATCAGAAGTGCTGTGGAATTTTTTTTTTTTCCCACGCTTTTAAAGTGTTATAAAAATCCTTAAGGATCTGTGCAAACTCCCTCTAATAAAAAAATAAAAAAGAACTTGTTTCCAGTGACTAAACCTGGCTAAAATAACTAGTTCATCAAGCTCAAAAGAACAAGGAATTTTATGCAAGTTCATTTGAGGATTTTATTATTCTGAAATGGCAAAAAATAGCAAACTAGAAAATCCAGGTAGATCAATCAGATTGATCTCATAGTTCTGTTTAGTTGCTCTCCTTCAAGAAAATGAGCATGGTCTTTTTCAAGTATATCATTTTTGGCCTTGCACATCCTTAGAAAACTCCTTTTCAAGAAGCATTTATTCAAAAAATCTGCAGGGTTCTATTTGTAGAACAAATGGAGCTTTAATGGCTCACAGCCTTATTTGAATATTCATGATAATGTGCATTTTTCCATTTAGGAAATAATTGTGTGGTAACCAAGCACTCAGATTAGCAGTAAAATTCAGTTCTTTTAGAAAACTAATTTACACAGATTCTTGACAAGATTGAGGAAATTACCATGTCCATTAGGGAAATTAAAAACAGCATATGTTTTTATCTACCTGCCCTAGCCTTAGTACATAAAACATAGCATTTATAGCTGATGTGCCTTCTGAGGTCTTCACATTTTTAAAAATTAAACATTATGAATGGCCACAACTCTTCGGAAATGAACACAAGAGCAGAAAAATCACTGCAAATGCCAGTAACTAATGGTACTCAAAATAAAGATATGAGGAAGAAAAGAAAAAAGATTAAGAATTTAAACAGGTTAAGCAGAATTTAATCATCTCCTTACTCATTTGGTATGGGGTGTCTTAATGCACAAAAAGGCACCGCCTTTCCCGTGATTAGACCTACTGTAGTCAACAGTTCACAACAAAGAATGATATCCTCACTTATATCCTTGGCTACAGACATATAAGTGTGCATGCACATGTGCACAGGTCATCAGTAATTCAGAGTTTAGGAATTATGGTATTATGGAGGTCAGTCCAAAGCAAACACTGACACTTTTCTCCAGATATTTTTGGACCTGTCCCACTGTTTTTTGTTTGTTTGTTTTAAAAAAAAAACGAATAATGACTCAGAATCACAGAATCACAGGATGGTTGAGATTGTAAGGGACCTCTAGAGATCATCTAGTCCAACCTCCCTGCTCCAGCAGGGACACCTAGAGCACGTGGCACAGGGTGGCATCCAGATGGGTTTGGAAGATCTCCAGAGAAGGACCCTCCACAACCTCTCTGGGCAGCCAGTGCCAGTAAATGTTTTTGGTAATATTTTTTATGGAGCTCTCTAAACTTGAAGTCAGATATGACTTGATGAAGATCTGTTCATAATTTGCTTTTTCTCTGAAATACCAGTATTGTAATAAAGAAAATATCTTTGAGGAATAAGTTCCTAAATTTTATTGATTAAAAGGTTTAGTTACAAACTGCACTTACAGATGTTTTTTCTCCAGTTACTTCTTCTTTAGGTGCCCATTATTTGCTGACATCATACAAACTAAAGAAAACAAGAAGGGAGGAAAGGAAAGGAAAAACATAAACCTTAAAACATTTCTGTATCATTCATTATCCATTTATTAAAGCACTTAAGAGTGTGTGCTACATATATGAAACCCATTACAGAAAATACTAGCCTAGCTGAACGAACAGGAACTTTGCCACGAGGGCAGAGCTTCACAGCCTAGGGTTTACGTACCCCTCATATTGCTTAGTGCTCTGGGACTTGTGATTGCAGCACCCAGAGGCTGCGAACAGAACTAACAGGGCTGAGAGAAATGGCCTCGCACCGCACTTGCACAGAGCAACAAATGGGGAAGATACAAATTCTGCAGGAAGAGCTGGGAAAAACTGATGCAACATTTGCAATATTTGCATGTTAACCTCTACTGCCTTCTCCTGCTATCTTCCCATACTATCTTTTTAGTTCACTACGTAAGGAAAACCATTGCATTATAAACGTTTCCCTTCATCTTTAATGTAACATTCGACAGAAAATCCCAACTGCTGGGCTATTGAATTTATCTATGCTGAAATCTCTGAGAAGTGCCAGTCTGTGTATCATGTTTTCCAGCTGCGAGTCTACCATGCACGTTACTGCACAGTTAACCCTCACCACAGCAGACGCAGAAACGTTGAAATACTGACCCAGGGCAGAAGAAGAGCATGGGAGCAAGTACATCACCTCCCTCAGTCCTGGATTGCAGAGATGACCTATCATGGTGGACTATACACAGACAGCTATATGTCATATATAATCATTTTTAACATACATATATAGCACATACATCGTCCCAGATACAAACCCTTAACCAATATAGGTGCTGGTATATCACAAGACTGTCAAAACACACTTTTCTTTATTAAATCACTTAATATAAAAATAAACCAGTTTACTCTTTTTTTTTTTTCCACCAGCAGCTGTTCCCATTTAATTATTTTGCTTCTCCAAAGGTCATTTTGCTTTCTGTTAAGTTTTCTCTAGCAGCAATTTTGCTGACAAACTCACATTTTTGTCCTGTAATAGGACACTCAGGGAAGTCAATAAGATTTGGTAAACCACTTTGGCCTGTCTGTATTTAAGCCAGATCACAGCGATGTTAAATGAACTCACTTTAATAATTCATTGCAGGAGAACCTCGTTTCCTTTTAGCTCACTCATACAGAAATAAAAAGGCATTTGGCCACTAAGCTCCGTCTCGTAGAGTTGAGGAATTGCTGTCCATGTTGCTGGCCTCTCCTCCACCAAAGGGGGCATCAATTAAAAAGAAAAAAATACAGTGTGTGTGGGAAAGGCCTTTTACTGATGGGCACATTTAATTAAGCTTCCTCTATCGTCACAGATTGCAATAGTTTTCCAAGTCCTGTGTACTCAGTGAGCAGATGAGCCGTGTCACAGTGTCACCACCATGTTTGGATCTGTGATGGAACAAATGAGTGTTCCATCAAGAGAGTGGAAAAAATTCAGATTTACTAATGCTGACAAATAAAACATGAGAAACTAGCCCAAACAGAAGTTGGAAAATATATATATACATTTTTTTTCACATATGTGACTGGTATTTGCGCAGGCCTAGATGGAATGACATGTCCATGAAAGAGTTGAGAAGGAAGCAGTGTTCATGTTCAGCACTGCTGTCGCAGGCGCCATGGGCTAAGGCTATTAGATGAAACCAGCTTCTCTGGGAATGATAAAATCAATTTTTAGAGTAGCTGAAATATAAAGGGAAAGAAAGACAAAATCAGGATACACAAGCCCAGAAAATGACCTGAAAAAGGACTCATCTGCCTGCAAGCGTGTCTATTTTTTCTAGCCTTTCGTGTAATAAAAGTCATATCCCTTCCATTTCGCTTCAATTATATTTTTACAAAAAGCAATGTATTACCTACCTGTATTTAAACTAAACACACAGAGGCTGTAGTACAAATACATACTCATTTGAGCATGTATGGCTATGCATATGTATGTAATGTTAACTGTGTCTGTATACACATACATACACAAATATGCATGTCCTTCTGTCTGTAGACAGACACTGAAAAAAAATTAAAAAAAAGACAAAAAACAAAAAGAAGACCAGTTTCACTAGTACTTCATAAATCAGTATAATATCATCTGTTTGAAAAGGAGTGGCATTTATTTTTACCAGCTGGCGATGCGACCTATTTGCATTACCCAACAGGTTTCCCTGAGAAGCCCAGTGCCTTTCCATGAAAAGCGGGAATCTTCTTTTGCAAGAGCTATTTGGTGAACAGGCCTTCTTGCAAAAGTCAAGGTTGCTTTGCAGGTTAATGCAAGGCCAGAAGAGCTGAAAAAATGCACTATGATAGTAACTATAATTGAAAAAAAAATAGTTTGCAGTTTCATTCAACATGGAAATTAGATTCAATTAGGATGAGTCTCATGGGTTATTTGCTTATGATATATGGTCAAATCGCTTCAAAAGCTCATGGTAACAGCCTTATTTTTATAGTCATACTGCTGTTCCATTTGTAAGTCAGGAGCTGGCAAGTTTTTTTACCACCTGACAAATGCACTTTAGGTTGATTGGGTTCAAATCCAGCATTTATGAGCAGCCATATGAATGCTACCAGGGTCTCAGAGAGAGAAAACAAAAGACTTGAATAAGCTGTTATTTAGATTACACTCTAGCTTCAATTTGTAAGCTGCACCACCACCAGTAATAAAAGAGAAATGGAAATGTCACGGAAGATTGTAACCTTTAAAATGTACACGTATTGGAAAAAGAAAAACAAAACAAAACCACATTCATGCACCAGCCTCCAGCAGTGTATTTTTTTAAAGCATTTAGTGATTTTGCCTCTGCAGCATGCAGTCCTATAGCTTTGTAGTGCTCCCTGTCCGAGGGAGGCAGCAGGTGCTGGGCAGTCAGCAGCAATGCGCCCCACAGAAGGGACCTGCAGGGACCATGGGAGCAGCTGGGCACCGCTGCCCTTACCTCTGTTTCTGGAGAACCAGACAAAACCCATCCCAGCAGATCTCCTGGCATGGTCCACCAGGAGGATGAAATGACTCATGGAGGCAGGCACGAAGGCAGCACGCTGAGCAAAGAGCACGCTCGAGCAATGGAACAGCGATGGGCGCACTGATGGGGTGATCATCTGCCCCTCTTTGAAGTTACAGAATCATTACAGTTGGAAAAGACCTTCAAGATCATCAAATCCAACTGTAAGCCCTTTAACATCATGTCATTTCCATGTCCCAAAGTCTTACCTCATCTACACATTTCTTGAACATTTCCAGGGACAGTGACTCCACCACTTTCTTGGGCAGCTTGTTCCAATGCTTGACTACTCTTTCTGTGTAGATGTTTTTCCTAATATCTAACCTGAACAAGGTTAAAAGTGCTTCACTGGAGTGTGCCAGGAGGTAAAGCTGCTCTCCAGAGGATGATCTTCCAGCAGCAAGGCCCTCCTCGCCATCAGCACACACACACACACACGTCTGATTTCTCCTTCCTCAAGCCTCAACATAGGACCTGTTTTTGAGACCCTACGCAGTCCTGCTTGCCTACCCTGAACCCATCAGCTGACAAGAGCATGACCATCTGAACCATTTATAATGATAGATTTGGCCCATAATTACAATTTTGTCTTAGTGACTGGAAAGCGTTTTGATTGCATGCGTCACAGAAGTTTCCCTGTTTTTCCCTGTGGAGTCTTTAACAACAGTTCAGTGTGACTGGAAAGCGTTTTGATTGCATGCATCACAGAAGTTTCCCTGTTTTTCCCTTTGGAGTCTTCTTTTAAGGGATTGTTCAGCTGTTAGAGGAAATCAGGTTACACTCAGATGTAGCGAATACTCTTATTTTATTAAAATTCTGGGATATATTCTATATGCAAGGAAATGCTATTTTGAGAACAAAGAATGGTGGAATGAAGACATCTCAGAGTAAAAACCATTTACCTTTTGAATGTATACAGAGTGCATAAGAAAATTCTCACACATGGAATACAATATCCATACAAAACATGTAATAAATCTTGTAGTAGAAAAAGAGGAACAACTGATAAACAGTATTTTTTTTCTAAATGTATACCAAAGATTTAAATTTTTATGAATCAATATCCTTTTTTTTTTTAATGAATCAATATCCTTTTTATCCTTTTTTCTCTCCATAGTAAGATGCTCTGCTATCCGTAGTGGCCTTATTCATTTTTTAAAAATTTTAATAAGCATCTATATGTATGTATTGATTCAGCAGATATTTCTAGCACCCTGGAGTATTTTGAACTGCAGTTCAAATCCTTCATTGTAAACCTGTAAAGGTATTTTTTAATATATTGACACTACTTCAGAGAGAATATATTTAGGTTTAGACCCAAGAGTATGCTGTTGGTAGAAAACATCAGCTATAAAAGTTATCTGAAAGTCACTAAAAACTCATACATACTCTTCTCAAACAAGGTCACTGTTGAGCAAAGCTGCAGAAAGCTTCTCTGCACTATATAGCACATAAAATATTTGCAAAGTCAACAGTCTGAAATTAGGAAATGCCAGATTTAGATACTCTGGCAATAGTAACAGTGTTTACATTTCCTTGATTAAATGTGCTATGACACAGATTTTGATTTCATATGCCTATCACATCCCCCTCTTCCCCCGACCCCAGCCTATTCCTGTTTCTATGAAGGGGAAATTACTCTGTATGTTCTTTCAAGCTCCCTGATTTCTACTTAAAATCCACCATATAGATACTGAACTGAACTAAAATTTATTCATTGGCTCCCTGGAGATTTCATGCTTTTCATTTAATCTCCCAGACACTGTCCCCGCAGAGTCCAAGTGCTCCACAAGCATTTCCGAGTTTTGCTAGGCAAGATCACGGTGACATGAAGGGGTAATTCCTGGCACCCTTTACCAAGGTGACAAAGGATGGAAGTCCACCTTTCATCTAATTTTTAGAGACCTCACATATAGCCAGGCCTGCAACACGTCTCATAAGGGCAAAGCAGGGCTGTGCTGCCTCTGCGTTGTGGCTAGGAGTCTTGAGCATGACGGTGGAGCCAAAAGGGAGCTAGCCTGGTGTGCTTAACTGCACGCACCGGGGCACTGTGAACCTGTGCGTGGCTCAGGGAGCGCCGCAAAAAGAGAAGGACAAACCCTAGGAGGTGGCTGGGCAGCAGAACCAGTTTCTTCCTCCGAGCAAGACCCTGCACTAGGAGCAGTGCACACAGGGACAGGTTCGCAATGCCAGCAGCTGCAGGACGGGTTATATCTGGCATTTCCTAACGTCAGAGGGTTTAGTTTTTCACCCTCTGTTTTGCTCAGGGGTATGTGTTGAAGCCAAAGCCCTGGGTCCTGGGCCTGCCCTCATCAAGGAATGCAACTAGGTTTTTCCTGGAATTCAATGGGTTTCTTTTCCAATGTGGAAGTATCTCTCTCCTTCCTAGGGCTCAAGAAAAGAGCAAGGAAAAGCTGATCTCTGCACCTTGGTCACTCAGGCTGCAATTCTACTCCTACAGTAAATTCTGTTCTGAAATCACAGAATAATTTAGGGCAAAGGGGACCTTATGGGTCATGATCGTCCCATTCCTTCTCAGGAACAGCAATAGCTCGGATAGCTCAGGACTTGAGTTTGGAGCATCTCCAAGGCTGGAAACGGCACAACCTCTCTGGGCAACCTGCCATTGAGCTTGATTGAGCAGAATTGAGCCCTGCATGGAAACCAGTGAAGGCTGATGACCTTGAAGAAAGCATCTGCATCTGATCCCTCCAACGTTCCTTTCCTCCTAGGTATGACAGAAGGGATACTAAGGCTTCTGAGGTGTTTGCATGTGATATGTGCTGTAGACATGCCAATGAAAGGTTATACCGGCAGCTTTCCACACCCCATCAGATACACAGCTCACGATTCTGTAGTATTAGAAATGTTGCCTGTACCATTTTCAGAGGATGGAGCCCTATCTTCTCAGTGATAATAAGATCAAGGGAAAAACTCAGGAACTTCTTACTTTAAAATCTTTGAGGTTACATCGTATCACCACCAGAGCCACAATAATTTTTGACATTGCTATGTTGCTGTTTCTAAATGCTGGTTTTCCATTTTGATTAAAGTTGTAAAAGGTTGAACCCTTACTGTCAAGCATCATCTTGACACCCATATAAGTTATGGATAAGGGTTATGGTGAATTTAATGCTGAGGCATATTTTATTATCTCTTGGTCGGTGCCATTTTTCAGCTTGGAGCACACTGCTTACTTTCCTTATTGCAGACCTACCTTCCTGCCTCCCTTAAGTCTCTTAAGCCTCTGTTAAAGTCCTTTGAACTTCACTGGTTGTAAAAACAGGGGAAAAATTGGCCTGCCTTAAATAAGTATTTCACTAAGACTACGCAGATTTTGGTAATGTACTGCCTTCTTTCAGGAATTGTTTGTTAGTGTACTTGGTAGTTGCTGTAGGAATAGGATATATTCTGCTTCCCACGGATCTTGGGTGCTGCGACAAATTTCTTTGCTAGTTCAGCTCTCCAGACGGTTGAGCAGTCACTAATTCACATGATAAAATTTTAAGCCTTTTTTCAGGCCCAAATCACACAGCTGAAAAGTGCTACATGGAAGAGCTAGCTGAAGAGGTAGGCAAAATTCTACATTGTGTATAATATTGGCTAACCTTATCAAGTCTTCTGAGACCCAGTCCTTGTCCAGCTTCTCCTTTTTTTAGAAAGTACAGCAAAGGAAAACATGTCAAAGTGATAATCATTAGATAGATTAGATTAGAGCTTTCCACTCTTCGGATAATGTCAGAGCGCTCAAAACACTTTCGTTTGTCTTCCAGGGCAGAAAAGGAAAATGTGGTATTTGCCAGGAGGCTGGAAATTCTGAAACTTGCCTTTTCTTATTTTATAAGATTAAAAAGAAAAAAAGTTCAAATGTTCTGTTTCTATTTCCAACCTATTGTGGCTGTAGAGCACGGCTTGGGCAGCTTCCAAGCAATGGAGGAAAGTGGTCAAGGTCACCTAAAGTGCAGGGACCTCCCCTGCTAAGAGGAAGAGACTCTCAAAACCCCGAGAGATGTGGTCCAGCCATGGGTTTATACTCCCACCCAGAAGGCAAATCCCTGCAAACCTCCCAGCGAAGGGGGTTACTGACAGTGAGATGCCCTGGGATCCTTCCTGCTCTAATTTGATGTACGGTTGCATGCCTCTGAGCCTCAGGCTTGAGTAACTCATTTATCTGGAATCGAATGAGCAAACTGTTTATGCTGGAGGTTACTGAAAATGAAGAACTGCTGTGAAAATTTAGGGTCCACTGGGTGGCCTTTCCCAGTGAGAATCCTAATCATCAGGCTATAACTAAAAAGTTCTGCTGATAATAATTAATCATCGTTAGTAGTAATATTCTTTTGAACAAGCACATTCTTTATGGTATTGTCAGTTTGGGCTCAAAGCTTCCTGAGGTAGCAAACACTGACCATCTCAGTATCTACTGAGGGTACCGCATAAGGGAAGAAGGGAGTCATGCTGTACTGCGTGACGGGGGCCATGCATAGGGGATGGAACTGCACACATACAGCGCCTGTGTGTACTAACACCAGGAAAGCGGTGATCACGGGGTCATGGAACTTTCAAGGTAGATGCTGTCTAGCATCCAGATCCCATCTTCCCTTGTTGCTTCTTTTTATTGTTTCTTTTCCAGTCTGGTCACCTGTAAATCACACTCTGCACACCTACTGGAGCATTTGCCCCAGAAAGATTTAATTTCTATTGTTGTGCTGAAAGGATTAGGCAGCTCATCTTGTTGCTTTTAGGAGTTATATGAGATTACCAAAAAATAAGCAGCAGGCATTACCTCCTGGACAGGACAACATCTGCTAAAGAGTGGACCATGAATGGTTATTATTTGCCAATGTACACACCCAAAGCCAAGGCAAATGCTTGAGTGTGCTGTAACTGAAAGTGTCTAAGTGCTGTGGTTTCCTGATGCTGTAGGCATATCCTTCATGTCTCAAGCCACGCATGGGAGCACAATGCAACTGCCACTGTGACCTGCACTGAAGTTCAAGCAAATCTAGAGAGTTGTTTACTAGTTTTTTTATTAGTGAGATATGCAACAAATGCTGGGCCAACATGTTGGGTATGTGCAGACCATCAGGGCTTCTGGACGGCAGTCCTACTGCTGATGGAAAGGTGGCTATGTACAGTGACCAGAGTTTGGTTTTAGCTACCTATCTTTCAAAGTGTGAGGGTACAGGCTGGAAAGAGTATGGTCTGTTTTTCCAGTTCACGAGTCTGATTCCAGTTTTGCTATACTCACTAAATCCCCAGTCTTTTCCAAGGCAAGGTTTCCCTGAAACTTGCTTCTGTCTTAGTTTTCTTTAAAATAAAGGGAAAACTGCACAGTTATCTTTTACAGAACAGCATCAATTCTGTGTTGCCTATTCCTTTGGTTCACAGCTACTCTACCTTAGGTGATTTAAATCTGCCTTCAAGGATGATGATTTAATTAAAAGATCAGAGATAGACCAACCTGCCTGAGAATAACAGACGAGTTTTTGTGGTTGATGGAGAGCAAGCTTGCCAAAGTATCCATTCATTTCTTCAGATGAAGGATGAAATGCAAGCTGTTGCCATTCAAAAAACCTTATTAGAGTCCAGGAGAGGATACCAGAATAAAATAAATGGCTTTTGATATTTAATTTGTTTGTATGTACATTCAGGTGTGATTATGCAGTCTGCCATCAACTTTAATTAAGCTTTCCCTTTGCTCCTGACCTTGAGGCTTAAATGTAATTTGTTCTATAGGCAGAAGAGGTTGTATGAGCTCAGTACTTTAAAGTTCAAATTGATTTATGTTACATTTAATTTAAGTCTCCTCATGGAAGCATATAATTTCACTATTACTAATGCTGGAGTAATTACGTAGAGGTAGAGAAATGAGTACAGAGCTGCGCCTTACAGTCTCTACAATGCTTTTCTTCAGCAGTTCAGGAAAAAAATATCACTGGCTTGTGTTTTTAGGATAATTTTTCTTGCCTCCAGCACAGTCTCCATGAGCACTCAGTTTCTTGTGTGCCTCTGGTTGCCCAAACAGATGGGAGGTGATGGTCAGATATAACTACCAATATGTGTGTGTGCAAAGGCTTCACCAGGTGAGCTCCTTCACATAATCTGTGCATTTAACTCCCTTAGTATGAGGCCCCTTTGGGATGTTCAAGCCTCCAGCATACCTGGCATGCTGTCTTTGGGGAAAAGCAATAGACAGTTCTGAAGCCAGGCTGTAGCTGATTTAAGATCCTATCACAATCCATGTTTCAATGCATGCTTTTTATTTCCAAGCCCCAGGCTGCAATGCTCCCTTCCCTCTTTACTCTCCTCAAAGCCTCCAGCTCGCTAAAAATAGCACAGACCTCGCTACTTTCAGCTTTTGCATCAGGATAATTTTGTTATCCCACTCGGACTGGAGCTGGTAGAAGACATACTGTTATATGCAAAGATGTAGTTTAATCAAACTTGGATGATATTCCAAAATCATATTGCTGTATGTTGCAGTTCTGATGGTAAATGTCCTGAAGGATTCAACTTCCCTGGATTTTTCACCTTGTTTTCATTGTGGTTTTCTCTAATATCTCACCATTGTGTGATGCCTTTTATGAAACATAATTCTACCCTACTTTAAATTAGGTGATAAGAATCCAGTAATTTGACGGCTTTTGTTTTATATTATCTGATTGAGACTCATATAATGAATAGCTGGCAATTTCAGTGCCAACTTGTGGCTTCCGCAATTTATCTCAAAGAACATTTTTTTCATTTTTTTCTTTTTTGGTATTGTGATAAATTTGTTTTGGCATTACTCTTCCATGAGCAATGGAAATAATTGTTTTCACTCAATGTAGTCCTAGAGATTTCAAAATCTTACATATACGTGTGTGTGTGTGTATATATATATATATATAAACAAAACTATATTATAATTTTAATTATATACGTAGTTTTTCTGTTTAAAAAAATATTGGCTGTAATTTTTGTTTGTTTTTAAACTACCAGCATCAGAAAAAATATTGGAAGCAGTTTTCCTCCTGAAAAGCAAGGAAAGCACATCCCAGAAGGAAAGACGTCCATTTTGAGTTCAAACAATTACTCTTAGAAGTCAGGAAGCTGGTGGCCCCATCTGTGGACCTGCCCATCTTGCCACAGCTGTATCTGGTCCGTTCTGTGCTCAGAGTCATTCCCGATGCCTGTTCCCTTGCAAATACCTTCAGGCCTGTACAGTGCCAAGCACTTTCAGTGGCTGCCTGAGAGGCGAAAACCCATACATTTTGGATGACTGAGCAATTAAAATCTAGACAGGACTAGGTTAGCACAGTGTCAGATGCCAGCATACAAAAATGAAGTCTTGCTGGAAGATATACAGGTCTCTGTAGACCACAAGAGTATTTACAGATCCCTTTTTGTTTTAGTTTTAGCTCTTCCGTGCCCAGAAAACCTGGTAGAAAGGAGTTCAACATTCATCTTAAAAAGAGGAGGAATAGTTTAGAAAGTATATTTAAAAAAAATCGCAGAAGTTATGACCCTCTGGCAGTGTTAGCTGTGTGCACTGGGCCTGTGCACTTCCTGCAGAGGCGTTTTCCTTCTGCGAAGGTGGTGAGGTCTCCCTTGGGAGGCAAACCCAGAGAAAATTAATGGTGAAAAGCATTTTCTTTTCCATGCTGGAATGCCTCACAGCCAGCCGCAATAGTCCATTAAGCCACTGCTGTGACCTGAGGTAACTCGGAAAGCACTGAAACTGTGAACGGTTTGTCCAAACTGTATTTCTGATTATTTTTCTTTCTCTTTTTCCTTCTTCTTTTGAAAGAGAGCTCCCTTCCACTGCTTCCCTCACAAATATCCCTCGGCTCTATGTTTTTAATCCTAGCTATCCAGGTTAGCACTTTTAGCAGTATGAGCTGCCACAGTTCTGTTCCAGTCAATTGAGCAACTCTGATTTACACTGGGAAGAAGCTGCTCCGTTTGTGCCTACAAGGAAGCCATGTCTGGTGCTCCCTCTTCCTCCCTCTGCCACTGTCAGGGTAAAATGCCAATGTCGGCGCAGGTGCGGAAGCTCTAGATGGAAGGAGGACATGCACGGTGGCTTTTCAGAGGGCTCAGTGTAAGGGTCAGCAGCAAATGCTCCTGAGGCAATCAGGGTCCTGGAGACGTTCTGTTTTTTCCAGCTGCCCCCTTATCCCACCTGTTTGCTTCATCATAAAATAAAATAAAATAAAATAAAATAAAATAAAATAAAATACTACAAAAATACCGGATTGTCCAGGCAAAGGGTGTCGGGAGTCAAATCTGAAGACATTTATGCAAAAAATTTTTTAAAATTCCATCCTGAGATGGCCAAAATCTTCCTTTTGCCTGGGAAAACGGGGAAGCTTCTCTGGACTCTTATTGTCCCAATCCTTTTTGTTTGTTTGTTTTTTGCTTGTTTGTTGGTTTGGTTTTTATTTGTTTTCCAACCATATTATTTGGTCTAATAATGTCTCGCCTTGCTTATGATCCGTAACTCCTCATAGTTATAATAACATGACTATGGATCTCAAATGGTTTTAAAAAATAGCCAATCAAAATGCAAACTTTGAAACATTCCAGAATTTCTTTGTTTCTGAATAGGAAAGCAACCTTCAACCTAAAGACAAGCAGAAGAGGAAAAACATACCAAGTTTAATGCAATTGTGCTAATCAGGCAATTTAAGAGCAACATTAATGGGATGAGAAGGGATAAAAGGGTTCTTAGAAAAGGCAAGAGTGAGGGAGTTGCTAATTCATTTGAGACAAAAAGGCAGCATTAATTATTATCTGTGAATCATTAAAGGGTTAGCTGAGGTTGGGGTGTGGGGAGAAGTATTTTGCGCAAAGAATTAGTCTCTCTGAGGAGGTAGGTCTTTCGGCAGGCAGGAGAGAGGGAAGAACTTTAGCTCCTAAATTCCTATTTTGCAAGCCTGCTTTCAGCCTCAGGACTAAGAGAGAGTCTGTCTTTGGCGAGTGGTGCGAGGACTAAGAAAGAGTCTGTCTTTGGTGAGTGATGCACTTGCAGGGGTAACTAGATGTTCCTGTGCTTTAGGGCCTCTCTTTTGACATCTCATGCTGGTGCCTCCTGGCTGTTTCATTTACATGACTGGTTTCCAAGAGGGCATACGGTGCAAGGGGGACAGCATAGCGCCTGCTGGGCGCAGGCGTACCGGATCCATGGATTTTGTTGACCCTGTTATGGGGATGTGTTTGCCATGGTGTTGGCAAAGATACAGCAGCAGGTTGTCTTGACCACATGAGCCAGACTGGAAGGACTGGGCTGCTCCCAGCTGTGTTAGCCCGATAAGAGAGATGACTTCCCCCTCCAAAGCTTGACAGGCATTTTTTTTAAAGGCTCTGCTATGCATTTAGCTACAGCTCCATTTCTGTTTTGAAAATTAAAAGCCAATAACGCCCCGAAGCCAAGGGGACTGTGTGCATGTTTGCAGCTGAACGTGCTGAAGAGCTCGCTGGGTCCAGGGCAGGGAGCCAGCACCCCGCGGGCTGAGCCTCCGCTTGCTAAGCAACAGCCTGAGCCACTCTGATTTCTACCAGCAGGGCACTTGCCATGAATTTCTTTGAATGTGGGGCCCCCAAAGGCGTCTTCGCTTTATAGGGAGGATGAATATCAGCAGGCATATTGTATACAAATGAGGAGGAAGTCTCATTAAGTCAAGTGAAGTTGCATTTTCCGGATCACCAGCCAGATGTGAATTTAGGAAGATATATAGAGTATTTCCACTATCAGCAGCCACCAGGAGATTAAAATGTAAATATTTCCCCCTACCCTGCATGCTTGTTCTCATCTGCCACTGCACGCAAGTTCAGATGGAGAGCTCTGCCCTTGCCTCCGTGCTATCCAGTCATGGGATTTGGGATCCCCACAGCAAAATGGCAGTGAAACAAATGATGAAAACTCTCCATTTTGCCCAAAAGCTTTTCACCTTTTTTTTTTTTTTTTTTCCAGAGGATGAGAAGGAAGCTGGAAGATGCATGGAAGATGAAAGTGGTCAGAGACTCAAACTCCTGAATACTACCAAAAAAATCAGTTTTGATATGCAAATGTGGTACTAATGCCCCATCCAGCTCAATGGAAAGATTCCCGTGGGAGTCAGAAAGAGCTGCATTGCCCAGAAGTGAAATCTCCAACAGAAGGTTCCACAGAGTTTTTCAATAAGAAATAGTGAAAGGGAGATTTTTCTCATAAGTTTAAAATAGATTGTTATTAACCAAATTCCTTCTAATGGAAAAATTCCAAAGCAAATAAATAATTTCATCTTTCTTTCTTCAACATATGGATATTTTCATTTTGTTTTGAAAAGCTTCATGGATAATCCTTAAATAAAAATGCATTTTTAATAATTTTTAAGGAGGCAAAAAGTGTTTGTTTTTTTTTTTTTAATCTGCACTAGCAATTGCCAATATGGTCAAATAAGTAACTGGCATGGGGAAATGGTTTCTTATATGACTGAAATCTCAGTATTTTGCTCTAGATCTGTAATAAATACGTACCTCAAGGATATCTTCATTTGTTTCTTCCAGAATTTTAGCACTTGAGTGTGACAGAGGTAAGGATTTAAGTGCAATGTCATTTCAAGACATGAATGTACTTTACTAAGTTAGCGCCCTTGTAACTACATAATTGCAGTAATAATGCTAATGAAACAATTACATATAACCGTGCCTTTCTCTACTTTAAAAGTACTTGAATTGAGCATGGTGCCGAAATGCCAAATTCGCAGTGCTGACACTGTCACCAGCTAGGGAAATTGCACGAGCCTCACAGTGTGCTCAGGCTCACACTGTTCCACTGCTCTCACACCCCAAGGGATATTTCCAGCCAGTGCTGAACAGTGTGTTCATATTAGCGCTAATCTGGGATGTCCTGTACCATCCAGCAGAAAGTGGTAGTCAGAATGAAAGCAGGAGGAGGCACTAAGCAAGGGACTGGTAGTGTTGTTTTGTTAGGTTCATGAACTGGAGTATCCTACCACTTATATTTCTATAAAACAATATTCTCTCATGTAATTAAAAGATGCAGTAAAGCAGTATGATCTGAGAGCTCCCCCCAAAAGATTTTCCTCATCTTAAGATAACCATGTTGATTTTAGGACTGGGATAATTTTTCTTCTCTTTTTCCTATTATGGGAACTGGATTTTTTTTCAATGCTTATGCAAGCAACTAATTTTCTGTGAGTTCTGCTCCCTGATGGAATAACAACCTGTTCCCAAGAAGTACATACGGTAATGTCAACACATCCTTTGTTATGTAATGACACTGATGATACAAAAAATACTGACGTTGAGCGAAAGCCTCCTGCTTCCGCGCGACATAAATGCAGCGTCCCGAGCGTTCACTTCTGAGCACATCTGTCTTTGCCTCACTCTGACTCTCTCTGCTGTGGGGCAGCAAGAGAGGCCCTGCGTAGCTTGAACCCCAGTTATTTTCAATGCTGTGGGCTTGCTTTTCTTCTCTGACCAAGATGCAGGAACACAGAGCCAGGTACTAACCCAGCTTTGAGGAAATCAAGCACAGCAGAAGGCGACAGGAAGCAGACATCACAGATAAAGGCAGAAGACCCTTTTATTTCGCATAGACAAAATGCAAAGAGTGTCTCATTAAATTAATATTAAAAAAAAAGCCAAACCAATCCCCTCACTCCACTGACAGCACTCATCCTAATCAACAACAAAAAAGAACAATCAAGGACCCATTTTCTAATTAAAAAAAAAAAGTGCAAACATGACAAAAGACTTTTTGTTTTCCCAAATCAATGTTCCTGTTGAATTCACAAATAGTTTTTTTGTGTGTGATTTTTCCCCCCTTTTTAATCTTGTCTGATGGAACTTCCAGTTAAAATGTTTTTGTTAAGTCTCCATGCACTTCGTAGAAAATCAGTAAAAACACAAACGCTTGTGAAGATCAGAAAACTGGACTCTTTTACCCAAAAATTCAGATGTCCAGTCAGATGAAGCTCACACTCAGACAGAAAAAAAGCAAGAGAGTCTTTGCACTGTCTGTCGCTCTTTTTTTTTTTTTTTTTGTCAAATATTTTGGCAATCTTCTTCTTTAATTATAAATATTGGAATTCAATAAAAAAAAGGTAGCTTTCATTGGATTTTTTTTTCATTGTAAGTATTTACAGCCACTGTCCAGCCATGCTCTTTTCGTTATACCAAGGTGTACGATTTTGCGTAGGGGTTGTTGCCTTTCAAGTGGCCCCGGGAGTCCAGCAGGGATTCTTGGGAGCTGCTCATTTTTGCCGCCTGTCCCAGCTCAGCTCCTTCTCGCTGAGGTAACGTTGCCACAGCACCAGGTTGCCACGACTGTGCTTCCCTCGTGGAGGAGGATGTCTCCATCGGTATCGGCTCCAGGACCGTGGGGCGTTTCAAGGTTCGGCTTTTCTGCGGCTCCAGGCAGGCTTGCCCCAAGCCCAGGTCTCTGCTCGCACCCTGCACGCCGCGGTTGAGTAAAAAGTCCATCCGAAGATACGGTGGCAAATGCATGAGATCACCTGCGGAGGCAAGAGCAAAACACAAGTCCTTACTTAAAATTGTGAGCTCCGTTGAACTTGCCTACTGGCTGTTCTACCACTCCAGTGAGTGGATTCAGCCAACCAATTTGGTTCCAAAGCAGAATATCTGCAATCAATCCACGTGCGGCGTTTAGTACAGATGTATCGCCTGTCGGCTGTCTACTGCACTGTGATCTTACAGAATCATGGGGAACGGGTCAAGGAGCCTCTTTTGGGTATGCTTCTAAGAACTGTACTAGGATTGATATTACCCATCATAGCAGAATGACAATAACAAGTGCAGTTTATATGCAGGCACTCACAGCAGGAAGAGGACAGGCCTGGAAAATGAGGAGGCTTGCTAGCTTTCTTATTTTCCATTTTAAACTGAAACTTTCAACACTACCATTAGTGACCCCCCATCTAGAGTAGAACAACTGAATTAATAAAAAATGGATGAACAGCTGTTAAGGCTACAAATTTAGAGATATTTCTAAATAAAGCAAGAAGACATTCTTGTCATAATATTTACCTGCTGTCCATCAAAGTTGTATTTAAACCACCTAATGATATTCTACCACTAACAGTCCATGGCTAGCAATGTACTGCTGTTTCCATTTGTAAGCAAGAAATTGAGGCAAATACAGACAGGGAACATTTTGTGGCAACAAAATGTGCTAGTGATGGCACCTTAACGCTGGTACCAACCTTCCTCCTTTCTGCTGAGAAGTCCTCGACAACAGGCATATATTGGGTTGCACATGAAAAACAGACCATGCACGTAAGAAATAGTCTGTTAGTCTTACAGGATTCCTAATTTGCTATTTCGCCTGATTCCTAGGCATTTCTGATAGCAGTCTACTTAGTCCAGAGGATTTATCATTGTGAAGTTCTTACAGTCCTTTCACCAACACCATATAAGCCCTCTCTGCTACTGTGTTCAAACCAGTGCCTTAAACATGCTGTCTGTAATTAGTTAGGGGTGAGCGTTACCTTCCATGTATCTCTACATATATTATACTTGCTACAGAAATGGGATTAATTTAGTTATTTTAGCCTTGCCTGTTAGGTATTCATAAAGGTGCTTCAGGAATATTAGGGGCAATCAGGAATATAATGATATTCTCTTCCAAAGACATTTCACATTTATATAAAAAAAGTGCTGCTGCAGGTGCATTCAAGAATAATTTTCATTTCTTTACTGAATTCTGCAAACGTATAGCTTCCTTCTTATGACTGATATCAAAGCCATACAGATGAGATGCATCCCAAGTGTTTAAAACAGGAGCCTCCTTTGGTGCTACTGCTTTGTCTCTACATGAGCTATTTGCAGCAGGAGAAATTAAAGCTGATCTGTGCCAGTATTAAAAACAGTAGACCAAGAAAGCACTTCTGGATACAAGGTCATGCTAAAACAATGCACTACAAAGACTCAATTTTTTCCTAAACAAGCTAAATGCTGCCCAATAAGTTAAAATGGAACAGGTCCTTTTCTTCCTCATGTAAGTCAAGGCACTCCAATTCTTACCTAAAGGACTAACAGCTTGTGCCCTATGCATGATTTCAGGTCACAGACAGAGAATTGCCGAGCAGTTACATTTGGGCAGAATCACTGTTTATTGCTGCAGAACTCCCCCAGGCCCTGTCTGACACCATATGTTTTATTCTAGTTCCATCTCCAACGCAGATGCACGGTATACTCTGTTTGACCCCCATGCAGTAAGATGCGTGGATCTCAAGATTGGACTGACATATGCACTACAGCAACATTTATGTAAGGTTGGAGAGAGAGGGGGAGGTTTGTGCTTATAATCCTGCTGATTACCACTTGAGATAACATCAACTGCTCTTACTCTTTTACCCCACTTTCCTGAGGTACCTTTCTTGCCAAAAACATTATGCATGTGGGACTATCTTCAGCTGAGACAGCAATGTACCCACCACTTGTGTAAAGTACATAGTGATATGGGCACAAAAACTCACAAGCACTGGTAGGTGCAAATTCATTCTACTTAACTAGAAGTATCGAACTGTGCTGCCCATGGGCATGCCTGTGCTGTCCAACAGCTCAGCTGCCCAGTGTGCACCTGCATCCTCATCCCCAAAATAATAAGTTATTTTGCTTCTGGGTTTCATTTTGGAGTGGGTCTTTGGAGATGCAGCTGTGGGAATAGCTTGCTCCAAAGACTGATCCTTATAGGCTGACAGAGTAGATGGCAAAAGGAGAGGAGAAGCTCTTAGTAGCGAGGATGGGAAGCATTTCGCATCATTTGATGCTGCTCCCTTTGGCATAAGTATTTTGCAGCACTGCCATGTCCTAAATTAGGAGCCTTATTGCTACCCATGCGCCGAGTGGTGCCCCAGCATGGGAGGGCTGGACCAGCTCGCCCAGCTGGCCCTCTTGGTCTGCTAATGAAGGTGATTAGGGCCTTTGCTTTGTGCCTCTGGTGGGTGCTTATGGCTATGCAGAGGCAAAGGGCAAAGAGCACTTCTCAAATCGTTGTAGTAGGGAGAAAACTTCCATGGCTAGCTGTACACCAAAGTAGCATCTTTCCTCTTGACCACAGAGTCAAGGGATATTCTGAGGCTGCACAGGTCGCAGAATTGCCCACTTGGTAGCACAGGGGTCCCTCAGCCCGGACAGAAGAGGACAAAATTTTGGCAATGCGTTTCCATCCCTATCCCCTGCACCAACAGGCATTTTCCTCAAGGTCTCTGTCACCCTAACCCCCACTTGCCAGAGGCTGTGCCAGATGGCATAGCATCTATTGCTTTATTAAGGTGAGCCGGGTCATACACATTCCCTCTTACTCCTTCATTGCATGTTTTACAGTCTACTTTCAGCAAAGGAAGCGATGCAGAGCAGACTCCAGAGCACGGCTCAGTGGCAGTCTCCAACTGTCATGCTGGATAGCCATTTCAGTGGCTTGATGCATTGCTGTGTCTTGAGCGCAATGGACATGCACGGACTGTAAAAAAGATAAGTGTTGAACCTTAAAGAGATGAAGGTTTGTTTGCAAGCTACTGCCTAAAGGCTTCTCACATGCATTTAAGAGCTTCAGGTCATGGGGAAAAAAAAAAAAAAGACTGTTTTTTCTCCCTAAATCCACATAAGAAAGCATAGGCAGTAATCTGGGTAAACAGTAGGCAGTCATTTTACCATACTTGTCTAAATGACTAGGGGCAGGGTTTTAACAGGATTGTACTAATGAGAAACTAGAGAGCATAACTTGTTCTCCAAAGCTAGATACACGAGGCACAAATCTCTGACATTCCTTTACACAGAGCACTAATTATTTGGTATGATGTGCACATTTTCATACCATAAAAAGTGCCAGTACTGTTTCTTATCTCAAAGAAGCATCTTTCCCTGCAACTGCTTATAAATAACTGGATGATTAAAATCACTAGGAAAAAAATGTTTTGAGAATGTAACTTTTTTTCTTTGCTGGGATTGAAACTGTATCATAAAATGAGAAAAATAGTTGATTTATATGAACTAACGTGTTTCTGACTAAAAAAACATAGTCTTTGAAATAAAACCACAGGGGTTCACTTTCAGCATTCCAACATCAATTCTGAAGGTATTTAAAGAAGATTAAAAGGCTCTCACCTTAGCTGTGGAGTTACGTGGAAAGATTTCAGTTCACATCTTTCTGGGCACAGCAGTATAGACCTTTTTTAGTTTCTTACTATTCTGCCAAAGGATAATTCAGCTGAACGATAAATTTTTCAGGCAAAGCATTATGAAGTTTCAGGATGGTTCATTGCCTTTGATGCTCTAATTACCTCTTTTCAGCGGTGTGTGTGCCTTATTAGTAATGAAAGCAAACCTTTCAAGTGCATGAGCACTGCAAACGAGCATGTTTAATAATTCATGCACTTAGGCTTAATTAGTACAAAAGCTATTCAAAAACTAAAGTTTTCTTATGCACTTTTTTAAAAGGACAAAATTGCTGCATTTAGAAACACTGAGTTTGTACACAAATAATAATCATCAAATCTGAATGCAGTAATGTAAAATAGAGCTACCTCCTTTTTTTTTTATGACTGGCCAACCCTCTAATTAAATATTTAACATTTAAAAAGTACATTAAAAAAGTTTCATCTTCAATAAATATTTGTAAACAAATGCTAAAAGTCACTTACTGTTATATTTACCATGAACAACAAATTCTACCAGAGAGAGTGCACTTCCTAAGATTATGCAGCACTGGACAAAAATGTTGTGCCTTTATTTCTGTACAGCTAAATTGACATAAAAATGCTTTGTAGAAACAATATATATTTTTATCCCTTTTCCGGAGGACAGCTCCAGGTGTGGGAAAGTGTGGATGAGTCTGGCAGGCTACACAGAGGGAAAAAAAAAATCTGTGCTCATCTTTACTGGGATTTTATTTAAGATACCTATCTTGCCTGCAACTAAACCAAACTGAGATGCACTCCCTTTTTGTTGAAGGTTTACTTCATATCTCTCTCAAATGCTGGAAAGATTGCACAGGTTTCTGTTTCCATCTACTCTGGAAAAGCTAAGGATTTGTACTATATTCCATACAGGGATCATCAAAGATTGCAAAAAACGATACCCTTTTATGTGTTAGCTATATGCATTTTCTCATGACTCATAACTGCTACCAGAACAAAAGCAAATTTTCTCCACTCTGCTTTGACACAGATACCCTCAGTGATGACGATTTTCAATTTTTGATTGTCATGTGAGGAAAATTTCATGTTAATTTTAAAGACTATTTTAGAACAGTTTATAAGGTAGGACTTGCAAATATGGCAAACTGTTTTACCAAGAAGATGGGGCAAAGAGGGCATCTTCAAGCCTAGCACTGATGGCTGTGAGCAATGGGCAGCACCTGTGATCATGCCATAGCTGCATCCTCAGGTCTGTGGTAGCAGGTAAAGCGTCACGCCGACGCAGACGTGTTGGTTTGGGACCTGTACACCTAGCTCTGCACAGCACTGTGCAATGCTGCGTGCATGTGCAAGGCGCTGGGCACCCCTTGCCATGCAACGTGTTGGGAAGCAGAAGTGCTCTGCACCTCACAGGACACTGCGTTTTCGTCTGAAAGTAAGGAAGATGGGAGAGGGAGCTGGCAATAGCCAGCTTGAAGCTCAGGTTTATGCTAATTAAACGCAAAGTTTAGTGGCACTTTCAGACTCAGCAGCCCAGCAAATGAATCAGTGCGGTAGGTGCTGCTACGTGTAGGTTGGTTTCTCATCAGGAGGCTGCTGGGAGCAGAAGCTAATTTTAGAAAACCAGGAGAGGGCAGAGGGTTTGCAAGGCCAACGCGAGAGGTTTGATGGAACGAGTGACTTCTGGAGATCTCTGTCGCTGCACACACTGGCACCTCACTGAAAGGTGGCAGTGAGACCTTCTGAGGCAGCCACAGCTTGGGCGGACCCTGGGCTTGTAGAAGCAACAAGGTGCTCGCAATTGCTTCTGTCAGGGTTCAGAACCAGCTCTTGCTCCCTCCCTGCCCATCTTCTGTCGCTCTACCCCCCAAAATTGGCTGCAGTGCCTCGTGAGCACTTCCATGGCAACAGACTGAGTCTCGCAGCGCTGCTGAAGCAAGGAGAAGCGCTCAAAAAGAGTGACAAAGCCTTTATCAACACACTGCTTGCCTGGTTAGCTTGTCCCTGCGCCCAGCTCGGCAAACACGACAGCCACCAGGCGCAGCCCAGCACCGCCTTGCTTGGTCAGCGCAGGCCTCAGCCTGGCGCCATCGCAGCGAGGACTGAAGAGCTCAGCTCGAGTTCTGCCCTGCTGGCTTGGTGATTTCTATTTTTTTAATTGGATCCATCCAGCGTGGATCACCTTCCCCGTGCCCTTTTCTTAGTATTCATTATTTTCTCAGAAATGTAGCAAAATACAACAATAAAGTGCTGAGGGATCTTTTAAACAACCAGGAAAACTCTCTGGAGCTAGTGTTGATCAGTAGCTGAAATGGAAGTGAATTTTCCCTGTGCAAATTACTGACTGCTCAGCTGCCCAGGACCCTCTGCTCCCTCTCAGGCCATGGGAACCCACCATGAGCAAGTTCAGGGGATCACGGACTTCTGAGCCCACTGGCAAGCTTCAGTAGGAAAACCAGATTTAATAAAGTCTGCAGCCCTCACAGATGCCATCAGAGGCAAAAGGTCCAAGTGTTCCCTTAAATTACAGGCTTACTGGACTGCCAAACAGCAAAGGGAAGAGGAAGGAGGCAGGGCACAGCTCTCTGGCTAGCGAAGAAGCTACAGGGAAAGCAATCATGCTCTCCGCTTCTCCATAATATCTTCAGTTTTTGCTCAGCTGCTCAAGAAAATGCTCAACTTTGGGGACATAGTTTCAAGCTAACTAAATGCATAATGTTGAACAAGGCCAACAAGGTGTCCGGATGCATTATAGCTGTAAACTTGCAGCCGGCTAGCAGCCTGTCAGGTTGTCTTATCCATATGGGTAATCACAGCAGCCTTGTGCTTCATGGCTCTATGATTCACTCCATTAGATATTTTGTGCTTCTCACAGTGTTTAGGCAGATAGAATAAAATCACATTGATATGCTGCACAAGTGCGTGATCCTGGAGACAGCAAACAGCCGGAGCCCTTTAGCAAAATATGCAAAGTTTCCTATTCCTAGACTGAAAAGCCAGAACTTCCCACCACCCCTTCAAGACAGTAATCTGTAACTAGAAAGTTTCATTTTACTCTCTGTATGAAAAATTGCACTCTCACAGATGATAAAGACCTATAATATTTAGTTGTATGTGGTAATCTGCTAAAACTGTCATTTTCATAAAAGCATTAAAAAATACTGGTTAAGTTTCACACAACAAAATAACACCTGTTGTTTACTACAAGCATTGCAGCTACCGATTAAGAAACAACAGGGGGTCAGTAAAGCTGTAGTTCAGAAGCCAGATTTTCTACTGGCATTAATCAGAGTAGCTATATTGATTTCAGAAAGACTAAAAATTGATTTATACTTACTAGAGATTAGGTTTAAGTGACTGAAAATGAGAATTCCAACTAATGTGGATCGTTTTTTTTTAAAAGATGATTCATTTTGTTATTCAGGTTTAAGCCTTCCAATTCCAAGAAAAAAAAGTTCTTAATCAATGTGTCTTCAAGCAAAAAGCATGACTACTATAATTTAACTGAGATCATACATCTAATATATCAAGGTAACAGACTTTAAAATGGTGCATCTGTCTGACTGAATGCCAGGAGACCTGATTATTAGACTGAAGTCTGATCTTGAAACTTCTAATAAAACAGGAAATGAGGCAGCACGTTTTTTTTGTTTCTTATAGCTATAAGCAAATTTTTGGTCCTAGGGACAGTACTGCACTTTTAAATGTCTCTTCAGATGCTTTGTACCTCTCAGTAGTCTTGAATTAACTGGATTGTTTAAGCCAAAGCTGACATATGTTTACAGGCCTCCCCAGTGCGGAACCGGTGTTACAAGTAAGGGAGAACTGATTAGCTCCAGGGTTCAGATAGATCTGGACCCTAGAGAGATGCCATGTGGATGCTGAGTTTGACAGCACTAGTGCAAGTACAGATTCGAGGCCTTTCTGTTTTAAACTGAATGCAACATCCAAGTTTTAAAAACTTATAAATCAATAGGTACTCCAAAACAGAGGCTCAGAAAAGAATATCAATAAATAAATAATGACAGGGTGCCAGAAAAGCAAAGTATGGGATTCTCTCTTCCCATCTTCAGCCTGTCACGCAAGCTGCTTCATGCATTTTTAAGGACCCTCTAAGACAGCGCTCTCCTGTCCGGTTGCTGAGCTAGAACAGATGCTCCATCACTCAGGTGCCTATAGTTAGTAACACCAGAGTTTGAAGACCAGTTTGCTGATGACAGGGGTAGGGAACGGAAAGTGTTCAATTATGCATCACTTCAGCTGAGGGTTAAATTGATTGTGACATTATGGAAACTGGCATCCTTCACGGGTTTATTCCTGGCATAGTCTCAGAGCCCAGACTCAGCACGGAAGCTGGAGAGGGGAATAGCTGGAACCAGCTCCCTGAAACCAGAAAGAGCCACTCTGTTGATCTTAACAGGCTTTGCACCATGCCCATGAAATTTGCAGCTAAAACTTAACTTGCCTAGGCGAACAGCTGAGGACAAGGTGCTTGATAATTATCTGGGGGTCAAACCACAAACTACAAGGCAAATAATATCAGTGTTGCCCTGCAGCTCTCCTAAAGAGAGGTTCATGGATGAATTACTGTAGCTCAGTCTCCTCATGTCCATCAATGCGAGCCACCTGCATGATCCTGACAAGATGCAACATTGCATTTTTGTTAATTAATCCACTGGGGCCAGAAGTCCAGATCTCATTTTTAAATTAAGGATTAATTTTAAAATGAACGAAGTTATTTTAAAAAAAGAACAAAACTGAAATACATTCTCAAGAATATACCCCTGTACTTTAAAGATTGGCATACAAAGATATTTTAAATGGATGACAAGGATTATCACTACAGTCAGACTGAAGAGATTATTGCTGCAACAAACAGATCCATCTCTAGTGAGATCACCCACTGCATATTACTTTCAAAAAAATACTTATTGCTTTCCAAAAAAGCACTCATGTATTCTTTCTTGCAGCTAAGTGTTGCTTTATGTGTTCAGATGCCACAGCTTCTTAGATCTCCCATAGATCTAAAATCGTAAGAAGTCCCATGGCACAGTGAAAACAAGCAGAGCTTATTGTGTGAAGCCAGTTAAAGCAATAACACATGTAATGGACCCCAAGGACCTTGAAGTGGCTAGATTAGTTATTGTTTCTATGAGAACAATTGGTTTTGGTTACTTTGGGAGACCCTTCATCACAACACTACCAGGATGAAACATGGCATTTTAATTGGCATTTAATTTTAATGAAGTAATATGGTCCAATCTAATCTTTGCAAAATTAAGGTTTAAAATATGAACTCCTAACAGAACTGCTCTAAAAATCTACTATTTCAATTGAAATGGACACAGCATCTTTGGTTTTATTTCAAGCATTTCCTGGTAGTTTTAGAAATCTACACGATCCAGTTCTGACTGTAGGAAGATGAAAGTAACCGAATATTTAATTATAAATATAATCCTTGCTTTAGGCATACAACTCTCCATTAAGTAGAGTTGAACCCAGTGCCTCCAAAACTATAGCAAACATCTGATTGTTGCAACTGAGGAAAAAACAAAAACAAAAAAAAACCCACCAAGAAGCAAATAATCAGCTTTAGAAAATTAAATTCATTTTTTAAAAACATCTCACTTTTAATAACGTAGAATTTGCTTTTAATACAAAGACAGTGAATGGGCATTTTTGAAAAGCCTTTTCCCTTAATATGCAGCTTCTAATCTAGAACAAAGCAAAAGTAGCATGAACTAGCACAATTTGGAATAATGTACTTTTCCGAAGTCACCATTAACTTTCAAATAAAAGAAACAAAACAACAACAACAACAACAACAAATTAGGGAACAACATGGAAAGATAATTGTGCTGTTAAACCCTCCTGATGGAATGCTTGATGAAGGTACCAGTTCTTTCTCTCCTCTAATAGAAATAAAAATGAAAAATAAACCTGTCTTATACCAGCATCACTACTTCATCCACAAGAGCTGAAAACATAATTTAAATTATTTTTATCATCGCTGAATTAAGTTTAGCTTTCAGACATTTATATGCCACTTAAAATAGATTTTTTCACATTATAATTACAGGGAAACTTTGTATTTGTAACTAAACAGCTGCCCTATTTAAACCAAGGATGCACACCAATATATTTTTCCTTTGATCTCACAGCGCTTTAGCTTCTGATCCTGCTGAGGTTCAATTTTACTGCAGAGGCAAGGTTATAAAACCTTGCAAAATGAACCTTCCTCTGTAAATCCACCGGAATAATAATGCAAGTCAATGACTTCAAGTATGTAGTTGTGTCAAATTAAATGCAGAATTAAATGATTTCGTATCTGCAGAACATTCAGCTTTTCACAGCAGAAGGAAGAAAAAGCTCCTGCTATTCTACAGAAAGAAAAGCTGAGAAAGGATGAAGAAAATTTATTCTCATCACTGATGTGTCATTTCAGCGATAAGAAGCAAACAGCACAGTCTGCCTCTGCATGAAATATTACCAGTTTTTCAGCACTTCAATATATACTTAAAACAAGGAGTATTCTAGGAACAGGACAATCTATCAAGATAAAATTCAAGATGCTGATCTAGGAGAATAATTTCAGAATCAGGTGATATGTAATCATATAATATGTATTAACAGTATAAACAGAAATTCAAAAAGTTGACAAGAAGCTCTCTCCCATTTACTCTTCTTGTGCCTGTTTTTCTGTTTTCCTGCCTGCCTGATTTGATTTGTTCCCTAAGTTGTTTTCCGAGCGCAGGACCTTGGTCTCCAGCAGTGGGGCTAGGCTGATGAGTTCAATGGTCCATATACACACAAAATACTATGTGCATATACATACATGTATATATATTCTGTTGTATTTGAAAGGATACAGTGCAGATGGAGACTTGAAAAAGAAAGTAGCCTGTATATGATCTTTTTCATACTTTACTGCTGGCTTCCTGAACAACACCAACAAAAATAGGTCTCAATAGGTCAAATGTAGGTCTCAGGTATCCTCAAGAAATTTGGTTTGGGTCTGGAAACTGTGGATCTGTACAATTCTATTTCCACTCCATGCAGAATAATATAATAGGCAGTAGAAGGTCCTTAATATAAAGGAGGTAGAAGGTTCCCAAGCCAAGAGTCCCTGCCATTAGTGAATCTCCAGTGGCTGAATTCATATGGGGTTCAGTTACGGCTGTAGCTCATGGAATGCTGTCAGCAACATTTCAGTAGAAAGCAAGTCTCTAAATAGATTCCATCACTATGTTGCACTTGTCTTCATCAGGTAGAAGACAGGAACAACTCCTTCACCCTCAACTCATGTATCAGTGGAAAAAAAACTTCACCTTTTTTTTTTTTTCCTCAGGTTACAGAGCTCACGTTGGAAATATACTGTGGTTACTGTGCACTTCATATTTTCCTGATTGTGCTAAGCAACTTATTTTTAGTTGTAGTGCCTGAATATTGGAAAAGAACATTCGTGCCTTGATCATAAATTTTACCTTACAGTTTGGTGTTCAATGTAGCATTTATGTACTGTAGGTTATGACCAGCCTCTATTTTAAGGGATTCTTGTAAACAATTATTTGATAAATTGTTTGTATTCCACAGCTTACAGTTTGTCTGTAAGGTAAGGCTTTGTAACTCAAATTTTCAGGACTAGTCAAATCAGCAACAAATGTATAAATTGGGTCAAAAGTGCTAATTAAGGCACGTTAATACTGAAAGAACTCTGTCATTATTAGTATTTTAATTGTCGTAAATATGCAGGGAACTGTGGGGTGTGGGGGCATATCCGCTCCATCAGCTAAGCCACAGAGTTTTGTGTCTTTTCTAGTAAATGTGCAAGAGGGAGGACACTCAGGCTGTTGACTGCCCAGGTGGAAAAAATAAAAACGAAATAAAAATGTTATACAGTCCTAAGACCTCTTGGAGTAATAGCTGTTCTGCGCTGTTCTATACTTTCCCCTTCAGGCAGCACAAGGGTGGTGAAGTTCTGCTTTAGGCAGATAGGGAGATCCAGGAAAGCATTTGGCTTCCCTAAGAAGTGAGTTTTCCTGTTCATCTTTAATGTTGTGGAATCAGTCTGAAGAAAATCTTTTCAGAGTGTGCCTGGATGGAACAGCCTTCTCATCTCCACCTATGTGCAAGTTTCTTTCCAAACTGATGACTTGGGACATGTGTAGCTAGCAGATAATAGAGGTTAAAATCTTGGGGCCCTTTATGTGGATTCTGAAATCTGATATACCTTGTGAAAGATAACGCTTCCCAAGAAGTAGATTTAAAATATTGTTGGCCCTTTGAGTTTTATAAAGTAGTGTGATGCCCAAAGAAGAAGGAAAGAGGAATTGTCACAATTAGCTGTGCTTATTTTATAACATTAGACAAGTTTCTGTCTGTCTGTCACCAACTCAAGCTAATCTTTAAGGTTAACACAGTAAAAATGTAAAGTATAGCTAGTTCTGAGTAAAACAAGCAAATAATCTGGGAGGAACTTGCTGTAGGCCTGTGAGAGTTATATTTTTGCAAATTGTAAGAGACCCAATTGAAGTCTGTAGATATTACTTATTCAAGCACCAGTGTTATGGTATTTCTTCAAGAATTAATTCCATTGCCAGAAGATGCAGGTAAATGGTTTGTTTACTAAACAGATCTAGCATTTGGGAAGCACAGCATTATTAAAATATTGCCCAATAAGTAACTATTCTTTTCTCATGTCCAACAATTTAGTAGGAAAGGGAGGAAAAAAAAGAAGTATTTAAGCTGAGGCTATTACTAAGATTTAAAATTATAATAAGAGAAATCTATTTTTAATAACACTGGCTACTATAATGTTTATTGCAGCTAAAAATAATTGTTATGATAATTCAATTTGTGGTTAGTTTATATGAAATAAAAGGGAAACTTTATTAGGAAACTTTTTAAACTTCTATAATTACCTAATTTTACCTTAAATTATGAAGATGGCACAGTGGGAGGTAGGAACAGAGTATATTTCTTTCTAATTTCTGTCCCACCCAGTTTCTCAATGCAAGATTTGAATGACAGCTTTGGAGGACAAAGGACTGACTCATTTATCATCCTACCAGGTAAACCTCGGGTAACAATTGTTCAAACTTCTGAATATTAATATGACAACGTGCCTCAACCTTAATCTGAAAGGACCTAGTCTACTGTTGAGATGATTATCCAGCACACTAATCCCTTGAGGACTTGATCTGGTTAAACAAACTCTTTAGTGAAGACTGTGGTGATGAGAACAGTAATAATAATAAATAACATAATTGTCCCAAACTTTTTGGAGCTTTGATGTTGAGAAAGATATTAAATGCAATGCTAACAACACACTGATATGATTTTTATACCACCAAGAACATTAAAAATGTGCAGCTTTTAGGAATTT
>NW_010583724.1:0-27197 GCF_000705375.1 Tinamus guttatus | reverse complement strand
TTTCTGGAGATCTTCCAAACCCGCCTGGATGCCACCCTGTGCCACGTGCTCTGGGTGTCCCTGCTGGAGCAAGGGGGTTGGACAAGATGATCTCTAGAGGTCCCTTCCAACTTCAACCATTCTGTGATTCTGTGAATCAGTTATATTTCTTATTGTATTTTTCCTACATATTTCCCCCCTTATTTATCTGTATGATGCAGTAATTTCCTGCCTTGTCTATTATAATTTTCTCTCTTCTGCATGCTGTGATCTTCTCGTAGGTTTTTTTTTTTTTTGAGTTTATGCATTTTTTTTCAGTGTTGGGTTCTGCTTTTGGACAACCTGTTCTGACACCACTGGCTACCTGGTTATCTTCTCTTCCTCTCTCCTAAGAACAACTCTTTTTTTCTCCCCACTGACACTCTGTATTAAACAAAAGCCCATACTCCACTCACTACTCTTTTTTACATATATAAGTACTGCTGACTATTTGCTGTGTATATAAGTAACCTCACTGACTGTGGCAAATGTATCTACTAGATATAAAAAATTATCATAATAAACTGTATTATGTTTACAGCAAGCCTGTATAGTTGTATCTGTTTCCTATTTTCCCATATGAGTACTTTTCACTATGTGATATCATGCATTCTGTAATACAGAAAGACAAATCTTCTGAGAAGACTTTATAACATATGTGTACTCAGTCTCACAAATAATCTATTTATGCTATTGTGCATTAGAGTATCACTACAATAGCATTCTTTGACCCAAAAGGTCAATGTCCCTCAAGCACCTTCATTAAGAAGCTGTGGTGGATTTAGATGTATTTGAAGGCAGAAGGCTCCATATCCTTTGAGCTATTGTGTTAATTGTCTGCATTTTTATCCTTACCTTGCCCTGATAATCCTATCTTGACATTCAGAGATGTCAAAGAGCTCAACAACATCATCAAAGGGATATTACATCTTCTACAAGCCACAGAGCAGAAAGGACAGTATGTTTTATACAGCTTATCTTTATGAAACTTTCTGCTAGTAAGTCTTTGCTCTCAGGCAGAAAGTACTGCTGTAAGACAGATTTCGCTAGTGGGTGGTTTAAATTGGAGACAAGCATATGTACCCACATATGGTCTTATTTAGCCCAAAAGGGCCTATGGCCTGATGGATGTCATTGTAGAAGAAAAGAATTGATGGCCTAAATGGTCCCCTTCTGTTCTTAAATTTCAAGTTGTTTCTGTTTATGGGAGAACAGACTTACTCAAATACAGTATAAGCTAGGATGAAAGAGTTATCACTGTTACTAGTTACAGGAGATACTGAGCCCTGTGATATATTCTCTCCTGTTACGTAGTTGAAAAAGCTCACCCCAAAGGCCAAAATGTTACCTCTGTCTTCTTACCTGGACGATGGGCCTTTGGAACTGCCATATTCATCACTCGCCCCCCATCCTGAGGTTTGGGAGGGGATGCAGTAAACCTGCAAATCCCCGATTCTGATGGCGTGCTTGAGGTCAGACTGTCTGTGTAGTCATTAGTCCCTGCCGTTAACTGTTCCGACGATGTGTCTGATATGAAGCATTCGGTAATGGTGAACTTGGCATGTCTCAGCTGCTCTTCCATTTTCGCATGCTCGTATGCTCTTGCTAGCTCTTCGTATGTTGAGGAGGCACTTTCTGTGGAGACCATGCTGCTTCTTGCTCGATCTAAACACACACATACGTAATGGAAATGTTATAAACATTACAGTGTTTCCTAATTAGATGCAGGGTTCATAAAATTACCTAACTTTTAAATAAGCCTGCTTTACTATAGATGTTTGAAAAACTTCTATTTTGTTCAGTTACTTGATAATTATGGATAGTCTAAGGTACAGCCCTTTTCTGGTAGCAGTGTTACATGACTCACTCAGTATTAACCTGGATTTTTAGAAGAATCAACCTTTAATCCAATGAAAATGTGACTTCTTTGTACAAAATAAAATCATTTTATTAAAAACAAAATGCTTTAAAAGTGTTTAAAATTTACTAATCAGATTTACCAAAACCAGACACAGTTTCTTGCATTGCCTTGCTCTGTCCAATACCTCAGACATATTTCTGAGAGATGACCTCAAAAAAGCACAGTTCATTTTCTGTTCGATCTTTTTTCTGCTGAGAAAGGCCTGAGAACAAAAGTCAAATACAAAGGCAGTGTCTCTGAGACATTGATGTCTAGTCTAAACATTATGCAAAATACTAACTCTTTTCATATGGAACAAATCGTCATAAGAAAGCAATATTGTTTAGTAGCCTCCAGCCTGGTGCTATTCATTTTTTTTTTTTCAATGCTGCTGAAGCTAATTGGGGCTTCATGTAGGCTCTTTTGACCTACAAGCAGTTCTTTCCTGATGATGACTTGCTGAGAATGCTATCATTTCTTAAACTAGTATTATTATTCTTAAAGGTGAAAATGGACACTGGTAGATTAAAAAGCATTCTGGAAATACAGCAGTGGTTTCTATGTAGTTAAGGAGAAAAAAACCCACTCTGTTACATCTGTCACACTTCTACTTCAAGAGACTGGAAGAGTGGAAGACTTTCAAAAATTCCTCAGGCCGGAGTCATGTTTCCTTACAAGATATGTACAATTCCAGACATAATTGGTGATGTTCAATAACCAGCCACACTGTAATAGCTAGTTCATAAAAATGGGAATCCTATAGCAGCCAGAGGCAATTGTGTTGTTATTGTTAAACTTTATCATTTTTATTGTGTGCTAGAATCCTTGTACCAGTTTTCATTGCACACAAAGAACAATACTCCTGCCTCTTGTATGCACCATGCATTATTTAAAATGACAAGTGTTTCTACAATATGCTGAAACTTGCTTAAGATTTTGAGCTGACCAAACTTGAGCATAGTTTCTGTTCATAGGAAACATCTGTAAATCAGACCAAGTCACTCTCCAAACTTCTGCTGAACTGGAAACTCCTGGGAAGCTGCATCTGCTCAGTGCCATAAAGTGGTATCTAAAGATTTTGGAGTCATGCAGAGGTCCCAGTTTGCTTCATGAACCTCAGGGTCTTCAGCTTCTCAGATCCCATTCCCATGCCCTGGGGAGACTGGCCAGTATTCCAGGAAGGATCTCCTCAAGACCCTAAATTGGTGAAGGTTCATCTAAGACCAAGATGAACTTGATCAAATCTAATCTAATCAGAAAAATTGTATAACAGTCTTTAGTTAAAATAATTGAACTTATTTATGAATGCAGCTATGGATGGCTGCAAAACATTTCTTGTATGACTATAAACTATTGCTTTGAAAACCTGGCACAGTTTTGCCAAGAAATACCAAATCTGCTGCATATCAACCACATGAACTAGATTGAGAAATCTGAATCCCATACTGCAGCGGGGATCAGATACACACTTTAATTTGATTAAATCCTGGACATGTAATTTGGCTACATCTATTATGGGGGTTAGCTGGAAATTAAAACCTCTGAAATACTGAGATTATACTTACTAGAAACCAAGTAGCATAGTATAGGCATCTTTTAGCCACAAGTAATCCTATCTTGAGCATCTTTCAAAAGCATAATATATAACATGATATAAATACTGATAAAAATATCAGTTATAATAATCAGTGTGTGTGTGTTTAAGGGCAGACACAGTCTAGGAAAATAGTTGCGTTAGAATATAGGATACAGCCTGCCTAAAAATTATATGTAGTTTTTCTATTAAACCACATAGCAAATCTAATTCCCCGCCCTTTCCAAAGTTCACTAGAAAATGAAAAATATAACCCCAGTGATACTTGTCCATGAAATAAAATAACCTTGGGTGACCATATCTTGGAACATATGCAAGTGCACCTGAAATGTAGACTGACCATAACAAGGGTTTCTTAGATAACATCTGCTATTTATATCTGCATGGCTATTACAGTGAACCCTTAAGACTTCATGATCTTTATATATAAAGAAATCAGGATAACGTTCATATCCAGCAGCATGAAGCTGGATAGAGATACCTGTTGAGTGGCACCACTCTATGGAGACAACTTGTATCTCCACTTTTTGTTCAAGCAAGAATGTGTATATACAGCTCTATTTTTCCATCTTTCCTAATTATCATTGGCTTATGACAGGATCATCTGGACTTTTCTAGAGCTTCCCAAATCTGCCATCCACAGGCCATCACAGTCATTTTTTTGGAGAGGAAGGGGGCAGTGGGAGGGGATTGAATCTGTTCATTATTAGATACAATGTTCCTTCCAAAGAACAGAAAACATCATTATCAGTATGAATAATGAATCCATTATAGCAGAAGAAACATCACTTGATTCCTAATTCAATAACATACACTAATCTTTATATTCTGTGTTCACTCATCCAGTGAAGTAAGTTTCATACGATTTGATTTTACTTATTTAGCCCTGTAGTTACAATAACGAAATCAAAGCCAGGCAGGTTCCGACACAACACGCTACACAATGTATGTTAAGTGATGGTTAGATGCCACAGCAATTTTAAAAGGATGAGTTCTGAAAAGATGAAAACTTCATCATATATTATTGGATATAAGGGAAGTCAAATGCGTGTTCTTATACAGAGAATAAACACAGTCAATAATTTTCATAGCAGAAGCCTAAGCGCACCCACTGCTTTGGCAGTTTGTCAAAGCTTACACCTAGCTATCCGAGGAGAGCTCTGGTTTTACCTCCCTGCCAGGGCAGAATACAGGTAGCGCCTCCTAATGTAAGCCAGGATTTGCTCCTGTCAGGTATACCATCGAATAAGATTTATTAGATTTGCTTTGCGACTATTCTTCTGCTTAATCATTTACTCACGTAAGTGCCATATATTTTCTGTCACTTTTTCGGTGTAGGACAGAAAGAGAAAGCTTTATTTTTTCAGTTATGATTGCACTTATAATGAGAAGACATGAAGGACAGTCTAACACTGAAAGCAGAATATATATTGAGTGTCTCTCCAGTTACTGTCTAAAGGAATAAAGCCCATGTGGTTTCTTGGGAAACTCAGAGTTAGCTGCTATAGTATTCAGCAATATGAATGGATTTGGGCTTGAACCTTTATTCCAGATTTTCCCTCTCTTTTTTTCCTGGTTAGAATGAACCCTTATGAACATATATTACACTGCTGGGGAATAGAAAGGACTTACCTCTGTGTAGTTACAAGCTTAAAACCACTCCACCTTTGGCTCAGGCATATTTCTGGTTGCTAATACTGCCCCTTCCTGGTCAATGCCATTTCAAACATCTACTTTTTCATTCAGCTTCAGGAAGTATAGCACTTCATCTACCAGAAAAATTACCAATAAAACCTTCAAAGGCCTCCAGAGCATATGCCCAGCAATGGAAACTACGGGCCTGGTATTTGTTATCATTAGAACTGTATGCACTTGTGGAGCCCCTCACATATTGCGTATGAAAACTTCCCAGTAAGGAATAAATAGCAGCACCTAATTCAAGAACCAAAGGAAGTAAACTGGGGAATGGGAATGTTTTGCAGCTGCCCTCTTTCCACAGAGCGGCTCTGCAGAGAGCAACATACCTGTGTCCTGTGAGGGGCTGACACTGTAGCTGTCGCTTTCCTTATCCACTGATCCCGTAGGTCTTGGGGTGGGCAGCCTCCAGTCCGTGGTGAGAGTGTGGGCTGATATGGTGGGGTGAGGCCTGTTGAGGGTCCACTGGCTAGCATAGCGGTTGCGAGCAGTGGGGCCATTTTTTGCACTCCTCCTCGTGGTCGGATCTGTGATGGGTAACAGAAAGAGTCTTTGCCACTAGGCTCTTGAATAGACAATGGAAGGCGTCCTGTAGCCACTGAAATCATGGCCATCCACAAAAGTTTAAAAAAATGTTCTTTGTGAAAAAAAACAAAGAGTGAAATTACAGCTTAGTACAGAACAGCTAGTATTTATTTGAAATATCTTCTTTCTAATAGAACCATACATTTTAAAAAGAGTGCAAAGACCTGAGAGACTCAGTCAACTTCTCGCTGACACGTATTTCTCAATGGTTCGTTATCCCTTTACTCCAAGTGTAACCAGTTCCCCAGCACTACCTTAAGATCCAAAAGAGCACATGGCAGGTAGACCTCATTAGGAATTTCACACCGCATTGCACACTAATTCTAACCTAAATTAGTAGTCTAGATATGTTCTCAGAAACCTCTTACACCATCACCTGCTCTCAATTTGTAAAAATACATGGGAGGGAGTGACATGAGATTGCTTGGAAATGTGTGGGCATAAATTCCTATTCTGGGCATGGTATCAATAATTTTACTATATTAGGGTATTAATCAGCTACAGATTCAGTATTTAATTCAGCAGGTAACCAAAACTGTAAGATATAACCTATACTAGTGTCCTTGGCGTTTCAGTAGTAATCTGTCCCTAAAGATTGGACAGTTTGATTAAAGAAAAACAAAATCTCCTCAGCATTAAGAATTCATCTGCTACTCAGCAATATCTAACAAAACCAACCTCTCTGATTTTGTTAAGGATCAGAAATTCTTCTGTAAAATTGAGGCTTGGATTCCCTAATAAAGCTGTTTTTGTTAGAATAGAAAAATCTTTATTTGGCAAAGGGAAAGTGACTAAAACAGCACTGAAAGATTTCTCTTACAGGCTTCTAAAATGATATTAAAAAACAGTAGAGAATAAGAGTGTTAGAAATGAAAAATTTCAAGACTACTCAAATATTCTTTCATATTTAAATGGTGACACTGTCACTCTTTGGGGTGAGGAACTTGAGTAGAAGTAATTTAAAGAGAAAACAATACCCAGATAATGATTCAGAGCATTGCTTCTGCACAAGCATTCCCTATTAAGCATTTGTACCCTGTTGCTTCAAAGGAACAAGTTACTTACTTACAGATAGCAACTATGGCCTGTTCCCTCTCCTATTTCACATCTGCCCATCACAGCAGTGGAAAAATATGAACTCAGTACCATTAATCCTTCCAGTAGTGCAACAGATAGCAGTAGCACGTGAATACGATCCAAAAAAGCACTTGGCCCAAAGTGACCCATCTGTCAGTATAAACCACTGATTGTAGCCGCTCTGGAAAGCCAGCGTATAAACCACGGATTGTACCAGCTCTGGAAAGCCAGCGTGTGGCTTTTCGGTAACCACAAGTGCGCGTGCTGCCTGCTTGGAAAGAGGACACTATGGACAGACTCAAGGTGCCAGTGCGAAAATTCGGTGCTACTTTCCTTACCACTGCACAAGGCAAGAGACAACCCAATTGCTTGCAGAAGATGCTATCCCACTTGCAGAATAGATGCCGTTGCATATGCACAACATTTACTCTTCATGCTATAGAGTATTCACAGGTGTTCAAATCACCAGCAGCCTCCTAGGTGAAGGGCCTGGGCTGAAGGCCAAACCACAACCTCCACTGCCCTGCAGCATCCACAGCTTCTTAGAAACTGTAGCGGAGTCCAGGGGAGAGTTCTACTGCTTGGATGGCCCCACTTCCCATGATGTTTAACCCACCATCCTGCAGCATGAGGGGCTGTATCCTGCAGGGGGAGATCCAAGCTCACCCTTGTAGGGCATCATCCCCTTCTAGGCCAGAGGCTTTCCATTCTTCTGCTGTCTAGCTTCCTTCTTTCCACTTTCCTTTTCAGAGAAGTGAGAACTGATCTCACCTAGTTGAGAAGAAAGATGTTCTTACTTCTATATGTTCCTGCTTTGGATTGTTTGGAGAAGATGGCTGGACTCCAGGAAGGCCTTAGGGTACTGAGACACAGTCTTCTCTCACGGTTTGAAAGACAGTCAGGGAGTCTGCTTTCGGGATGCAGCAGGGCAGGGCTGGCCCCGCTGAACCTGAGATGCACAGTAGGGCTGCACGAGCTGCATTGTGCTTGCACAAGGAGCTCTGCACCACATATCCAGAGAGCTTGGCTGCCCATGCAATTGGAAGCAGCACACACCTGGTGCCCTTGCTATTACAGCAATGCGGCTAGAAATATAGGAGTAGACACTGCGGTGAGCAAGAGGAATATACATTACAGCATACCTCTCTTGAAAATAAGTATAAAGGAATTAGACGACATCTTAGGGCTGTTGTGGCAATTTGACATCTGAGGGTGCAGGAGCGCTCAGAACCCTTTGAGTGAGGGGGGAGAGGGACAGCCTCTGAGCTATGCATCCTGCACAAACAACCAGACATCAATTTCCTCTTAATGGAGAAAGCAGTGAATCTTGTCAAAATCTATGGCCCAGCTTCTATCAAAAAATCAGTGAACATTACACAGTGAACATTCAACCCAGCCTTGGCTGCAGTGCTGCAATCAGATCTCTACTGAATAATAACACGAACAGTGGATTTCTATCTCCAAAGCCAGGCTAGACACCCTCAGACCTGTGCTAAATCCCAGTTTAATGTGAGGGGAGTCTATCATTGACTTCAGTGGTCTGAAGCACAGAACTGCACAAAGAAGACTGATTTGTAATGGAGGATGCTGGTTCACTAAAATATTCTCATATGAGACAACCAGGCAATTTGGGGGAACTACCTCTTTCCTTATTAAAAATGTTAAGATTTGAAAACAATGGAGAGTCCATTGCTTACTCAGATAATCTCAAACTGCAAATATGATAAAAAGTGGATGATATTTTTGCTCTTACCAGACAAACTAACCAGAGAGAAAACAAATGTTGTATCTTAACTCTTCTAATTCAAATGGCATAATGGTCTATAGATAAATAGGCAATCTATAGATAGTCTATAGATAAAAAGGGCAATCTTTTTTTAATACCTTTAGCACCAATGACGGTCTTAACTGAGTGTTCAAGAAACAACTAATCACAACTTAAAACTTGCCAGAAATAGAAAACTGGCAAGGTCAGGACTATAACATCAATGATTTAAAAAGACTAGATGAAAATCAAGATAAAATGAAGATTTTACAAATAATCTGTATTCCAAATAATGCGCAACTTAGTGTTTAGCACTTACTCACCAAGTAAACAACTTCTGAAACTGTATGGAATAGAGATAATCTGATAGATTTTATAAATTGTGCACTGTTAGTGAACTACACTCCTGTAATATTCCTGCCTCATAAGTATTCCTTAGATTTGGTAAATTTCTTTTCCATTTGCAAAAATATGGCACATATGCATGAGAGAAATTTAAAAGAATGGATTGCAGCAGGGTATTTATTATAGCATTTTAATCATTATAAGAATAACTCAGCAAGAAGATAGCTGGGAAGAGTAATTTACTATAATAACTAAAAGTAGAAATACAACCTTTTCAAAAAAGCAATAATCAGAAATGTATTTCTTTCCTGATGGAGGAGTAAGGATAGAAGATTTATTTTGAAATGCAATAAAGAATGATCACTAAGAAAAAAAATAGACATTAAAAGCCATTAAGCTAATTCACTCAATAAATTATAGAAACTAAAATTTATCATGCATTTCCTGTAGTCAAGTAGGAATTATTTCAAATTAAACCTACACTTTAGATGCATATGCAATTTATAGTTTTCTCCTCTCCAGGTATATATTCTCTTATATGCTTACTTGTTCCTGGTCGGGCATCAGAAACATCCACCAGCGGTCCTGTAGCTTGTGACACAGATTGGTAATGTACTGTGTGAGTGACGGTCAGTGACTTCTGCTTAGATGTCTCTCCAAAATCAGCATCAGTTAGCAGAACTGTTGATCTGTCATCTATAAGTAAGTAAAACAAAACAAAACAAAAAATACAAATACTGAACAACAAATTTCACTTTTGTCGTCAGAACACAAATTAGTCCCCAGACTTATTTTTATCTTGGTTCCACCATGAAGCTAGCATCCCCCAGTCTCTGCAAGACTTTAGATGGCTTTGAGGGGTGTACTGCAGTTTGGGAACTTCTGGGTTCATTTCTCAAGTTCACACAAAACTAAGGAATAACTGTATCTTTCATGTCTTTATTTCATATTATAGATCTACAACAATAATAAGCAATTCAGCGTACTTCCAAAAAAACTCCATTGTGCCTAATTATTTTTGGCACTAACCACCTCCTTCTTTTTCACTGTTTAAAAACTGCCTTCTCTGCCTTCATTTTCAAGGAACTCAGTTGTGCTTTCCAGCAACATACTCAATTCTTTTCTTTTTGTTAACATAATTAGTGAAGCCCTTGGTGATATCACTGACATCCTCTCCAAAGGAGGCTGTTAGATAACATCTGTGACCTTTACTAGTCAGCTTTCTTCCCCATAATCAAAACATTGCAGAATGATGGCCACAACCAAAGAGCATTCTTAAGGCCCTGCTTATCTTTAAGCACCTGAAGACTCCTAGTGAAGGCAGTGGAAATAATTCCTATGGGGAAACGAAGCCCAGTTTTAGTGTTTCTTGTTCTACAAGCTAAGCCCTACCATCTCTCTCTGCACCAGAGTCTTTCCTGCAACAAATCTCACTATAACAGGTGCAAAGCAGAAGACTTTGGAAACCTAAATGCAAGTGATGAAAGTTTGTTGCAGACTAGTCAGTCCTAATGACTGTGGGCTTTCCTTCAATGCAAAAGAATAGCAGGAGATGAAACCAAACTTTGGGAAGGACTGGAAAGAAAAGGTGAGCAGTGACTCCTATCGCTGCATGGCTTTGCTGCTTTTCGCTCCATACAGAGTGGGACATATTAACCAAATTTCTGCACAGACCTTGCTCCCTGTGCTTAACTATTTTTTTTTCAGCTCAAATTGCAGTTGTATTTCTGTCTCTCCAAAAAGTATGTGGTCCATTCGATTGTAAGAGGTTTAACAGCAGTAAATCTTCTGCTGACTTTGTGTTAGCAGAACAGCTAGTTGCATGCGATCAGACTTTCTTTTGCATTCTTTTCAGTCTTTTTCACCTGTTCACAATAGCAATAAAAGCCATAAAAACTTCCCACTATGCTATCCTGTAAAGCTTTGCAGTATATTTCTAAGTGGACCAGCACAAATGGGGCTTCTGCACATTTAATAGTCAGCAGAGGCTGATCCACTTCTTCTAAGCATTCCATTTCTTATGACTTGACGGGAGATCATTAATGTGAACAGTTCTGCACAATATCATAACTAGCATTTTTTACCCAAAGAAGGCCATAAATAGAATGAGCATTATGAAATCAAATTAGCCTGTCTCTGGGAAAAGATGAACTCTTATTCAGGTTGAGAATAAAGCCTCTTGGCAGTAAACTATGTCAAAGCCTGCCAAAATGCCTTCTTATTCTGACTGGCTTTGTACAGTGCAGGCTATTACCAAGGCGCTGACCACATTGCTAGTTAAGGCACTAAGGGTATTTCCACTATACACCCCTATTGCCCAGCAACTATAAATCTAAAGTAAAGATTGTCTTGAGGATGAAGCCTGGCACAAAAGATTGCATCACAGAAGCAAAGTTTAGGAAGCTCAAACCAGAATTAAAATAAAACTGTCTGTTCTTCTGGGGAAGTGTTAGTCTCTCCTTCAAATCCACTGCTGTAAACTGTGAAGCGTATCACGGTGTGACAGTGCTGGGGGCTAACACAGAGTGTTTCTCCCCAGTCGCTGGCATGGCCAGGGGACCCAGAGATGCACTGTGCTCCTCCCAGCTTGCCAAGGCTGCACCAGTCATGGCCTCTCTTCTTCTACATAGATTTTAATCGAAAAAAAAAGTCACAAGTACAACCAGATCAATCATTTTTGGAAGCTCCTGACGCAGTGTGTACCCACATAGCCATGAGATCAGCTTGTATTTTTATTCTGTTGAGACTCCAGGCATCTTGTGCTGAAATTTTTTGAGACAAATAAACAAGACAATTTTCAAGACATTTCAGCTGTGTGCCAGGCACACTAGAAATCTAGTTATCTGGCATAGACAGTCTTTTCAATCTGAAATTTGCATGGATGCACAAAAGTTAAAAACAGATCAAACTGAATAAATAGAGGATATCATTTGATATTAGCAGGTGGATAGGATATGTAATGTATAGTTTTAGAGGATATCTGTTGCAAGGCCTTAATACTAAGTAGTGTCAAAATTTCATTTTCCTCTTTAGTAATACAAATGATCAAACTGTCTAGTGAAAGTAAATTAAGAAATCAAGCTGAAAATAATAAAACTGCCAGTCTTCTTTTCCATTTTCCTCAAGTAGTTCTTTACACTAGCTTCATTTTCCTGCTGTCTTGCATTAAGTACTGCAACTATATTACTTACCGTGGAAAATGATCTAAAGGAGAGACAGCAGGACAATTCACTATTCAATTGTGACAAATGACCCCACAGCTCTTTTTGCTTGTGTGTTGGAAGGGGGAAAAGGGATGAGGTAAAAGAACCCCACCTAAATTTCCTGCTACAGAAATCAGTGAAAACAAGCACAGGGAGAGTTTACCAATGGTCTCCATCGTGTCCCTCTCCTCAATCAGGAGTTGTGCTCTGGGAATGTCTATGTGCATCCTCAGTGTTTGCTGCTGCTTGTTAAGTGTATCCGATGTCCTTGTATTCTTGCTAAAAATAAAAGAAAAGCAAACATATTAAAATTCACTATAGATGAAAAGGTATGTAAACACCTCCTCATTTCTAATCCATGCAGCTCAAAATAAAACCAGAATAACCACAATAAGCAAAATTCTCATGCATTTTATTTTCCCCTAACTTAGAGCATCTAACAAGGCAGTTAATGAAAGCCTGATGTTGGCTCTAATTCTTTTTCAATAGGATCTGCTGAAAACTTCATACATTTTTCTTCATGTGTTGTGACATAATGAAATTGATAAAAATGCTTTGTAAAACTGGTCTCTTTTATTCTTCATGAGTGTAAGTAAAGAAATATGTAACAAAAAAATAAATAAAACAGGTTGGAAAGAAAATCATGTCTTGTAGTAATTTCTTGTAGGCATTATTTTTTGCCAGATAAATTTCAAGTAACAGCGAAATAGATTTTTTTTTAAATAATAACTAGGAATTCCATTAATATTAATAAACTGAATAAAAATAAATAAAGCTTTTAATTCCACTGTCCTGGCAAGAGAAAGAAATTACAAGTCTTGTTTACATTCGTGGATTATTTCTAAATGATTGATGCAATATTCTGAAAAAAAAGGAATATAAAACAATTACTGTATCATCATGCAAATTGAAACAATTTCATTTTGAAGTTTGTGTACCAGAAAATTACTACTTAAATGAGCTGTCTACCTAAAGCAAATGAAAATGGATAATAAAACTGAGTGTTACAATCATTTCCAGTATAGAGCTTACACCAAAAAATCTTCAGACTGCACCAAAATTCCAGGAACTTTTTGCCCTCCACATGTAATTACTCTTTGCAGGAGATAAAATATTTGCAAATACATGTTTATGCAGGGAGACTAAAGGAAAGTTAAGGCAAATCAGCTAATGGGCTGCTCTTAATATTCACACAACAAAGAGTTTTAAAATCCAAGTGGTGGTTCATTTTATGGTGCAAAGTAGCTGTACATCATTCAGTTTAATCCTCCTTTGGCAATGACTTATTGTTATTAATGAAATCATCAGAGGACTATTAAACCACTTGAGGATAAATTCACTTCTTTCCTGAGTGAGGACCTCTGCACAGCAGTTAAATGCACTTGGATACACATGTGTTGAGATCACATCTCTAGGTAATTTGCCTTAATTTTCTGCAATGTCTCCATGTGATCAAGACTTAGGGAGCTCAAGTTTGAGGGTTCTCCTAGAGCCTTTTAAGAGGAATTTCGTTGTCACACAACAGTAAGTAATCCTGCCTTAAATCCATAAAAGCTAGTAAGATTGATAAGGCACAGGGGTACACCTATCTGGCAGACTCTCACCTTGTTGCAGTTCTGATTGATAGTACAGATAGTTAAAATTCATTCAAGCAGTCTACAGCTGGTGCCTTGTTTAATCATTATGAAAGCAAAATATCAGGAGAGCTACCCAGGGCTCCCAGACTTGTCTCCATATACAATCAATGGAGAATATTAGTCAACATGTATTATTAACTACATAAAGATTCAAGGACATTTAGGATCCTAACACACAGATAAATTCTGCAAAACTGACTTCCCTGAAGCCTCTGCATAGGTTAGATGCCACTCTGCTATTGTTCTCCAAGCAAGTTGTTGAAATGTTAAAAGAATCATAGACTGATAAATTATCTGCATATGATACATGCCTCAAAACAGGCCCTTGAACAGTTAGGATGCACTGGAGTTTCCATACAGCAAACCTGTGATCAGGTAGAAAACTGAATTTGTGGCGATCCACATTAAATCAATAATCAATAAGCCAAAAATGATTGGATATATGCAATCATGTATGTATATAAGTACCTCAAGGGAGGCAGTGAGGAGGATGGTGCTGGCCTCTTTTCGGTGGTGGCCACTGATAGAACTAGAGGAAACGGCCAAAAACTAAAGCACCAAAAGTTCCACAGGAACTTAAGGAAAAATTTCTTGACAGTGAGGGTGACAGAGCACTGGAACAGGCTGCCCAGAGAGGTTGTGGAGTCTCCTTCTCTGGAGATCTTCCAAACTTGCTTGGACACAGTCCTGTGCCACGTGCTCTAGGTGACCCTGCGTGTGCAGGGGTGTTGGACTAGATGATCTCTAGAGGTCCCTTCCAACCTTAAGCATTCTGTGATTCTGTTATATAATCTGTTCAGTCCAGAACTGAGTCCACCAACTGTGCCTTTACTCCTCCTCTTCCACTCACCAGGGATGCAGGAGGCACATTCACATTATATAGTGAATTGCAGAGAATTAAAACCCCAGAATCCCTGATAAAGCTAGCAGGTTTTTGGCATTATGAATATTCTGTACTCTTGCAAAGTATTCAGATGTGCAGGAAAAATTACTGTGACAGAAAGCAAGAGGACAATTCTCCAAGTTTGTGACTGCATGACTGCAAAGACAGAATTCTGAATTCCAGAATTTGCTCCAAGAATGGTTTAATGCAAAATACAAGACAAGTCCTTCAAGGCAGAACTGAACTGCAGAACTCTGTATTCGGGAAAATTCCCTAAATTTGAAAGTTTTATATTGTCTTGTGTGATATCTTTCCTCCTTCCTGCTGGCTTAATTAATTATCTGACCAGCAGCATGGTGACATGGAGTGTCCAAACACAGAATAGGCAATGACATTAGCAAACTGGCTCCAGCTTTTTAGAACGATATCTCTTTCTGGCTCAATGAACTTTGAATTATTTTCTGCAGATTACAATAGCTTAACTTTTTAAGGTGTAACAGCCTGAAGTGCCAACAGTAATTAAGTGCCTCTTGGACTTGGCAGTGAAGCAGAGATTTTTAGGACTGCAGTTTTGACGTTTGGTGTCCAAGTATTTTCTAATCTAGGAAAATCCAGACACACAAGAATATGTTGGATGAGAATTCCAAACATTATTTCTTATAAAGGGAGAAATCATGCCCAGCTATATTTTCATTAATCTACAGACATAAAATTCTAAGACTTAATTGAATGTATGCTATGGTTACTATTGTATAAAACCCTTCAGACTTTGTAACGATCTGTGCATAATATAGATCATTCCCTCTGGTTCAATAAATCTCTCAGCTCCAAATCTCTAGACTGGAGAGTCTATCTGGGGAATGAGCAAGTACATTCTCATAGTCTTTTACTCTATCCAGGTGTGTGCTTTTGGCCACCATGAAAGACAAATACCAGGGTAAATAGACCTTTGGGATCTGATCCAGTACAACTTTTATTCAGAGTCTGTAGATAAATATCTTTTTTTTTTTTTTCCCTAAAGAAAGTTCAGTGTATAATGTATTTTGAAAGAGCATGCATATTCTCTCTTTAAACAGTCTTTCTAGTTCTTTAATTAAAAAAAAAAGCTACCAAGCTAGTTATGTGAAGAGATTAAACATGGTGCCCTGTAAAACCAAAGTCATTCTGAGTGATTGGCAGAAAGTCAGAGTACTTCATCACTTCCTGATGTCTAAGCTGATAAAAACATATGGAAAACTGTATCTTGTAAATAATAGGCTAGGCAGGGGGTTATTCATGGAGAAAAGATTCTCTATATTCAAAATCAGAAAGCTGAGTCAATTGCTATGCTAATTCACCATGAGCTATCACAAGAAAGTTAGCTGGGTCTATGCTGTGACCCAAAAGGCACATAAGAAAGGTGAACTCAAATTGCAAGAGGGTTTTTTATTTGCTAATTTAGGGTATCAGCAACAAGTTGTGCAATTTTCTATAAACTAACTGCTGGGGTTTACCCTGCTCCCCAGACATTTGACTTGAATCCAGAGACTTTCAAAGCAAAGACCGAAGCTCCATTCTTAATCCTCTTTACATACACTCATAAAAATCTCCTAAAAGGAGAAGATGCACAAAGTTCTCCCTCTTCCCTCGAGGCAGGGAATGGTATCTTTTCTGCTTCCTGTTCAGTACATTAAATGGAAAAGCACAGCCTACAACATACCCTCTTTCTTGGTATTTTTATCATAGAAGATTTCAGTAAAATCTAAAAGATATAAAACAGCAAGAGCTTTCTGTTACCATGGCTTTGGAGAGGACTTATTATCCTTTAATTACTGACATGCTAAATCTTCAGGAACATCTAGACATCTAGTGATAGTGGGTGGCTCAGCGTTTGGCTGACAATATTTCACAAATGCATCAGAAGTTACTGAGCATAAATTAAATAAATGAGAATGGGGGAAAGCAAATTGATTAAATTTCTTGCTCATGAAGTGCAACCTAAAATAAACAGTTGCAGACCACAGAAAACCATCTTACAGCTAAAGTGTGGGTCTGCTCAGGCGAGGGTAGGTAAAGGAGCTTTTTTGAAGGATGGCATTGGCAAAGGAATGAATAGGTCAAAAACAGACCCTTATGTCAGTAGACAGAGCTTTCTAATGGTCAGAGATTCTGCATTGGCTTTCCAGCAGTGGTGATAAGACCAGTAAAGCTCATCAGGCTTAGCACACTGTAAGCTTTACCAGTTTTGTGTAGATATGTATGGGTTACCAGAAGACAGACTGAATATGGAGATCTAGGAGTTTTAGTTCATGCCATAATGAGTTTCTTTAAAGAATAGACTTACCACATATGATAAGTAGTGCCATTTTCTGTGACATGAAAAGATATCACATATATCTTCTTGGCACAGTTTATGCCTAAAACTTACTGCTAGCAGGGTTTTCTAAGTCAGAGATAAAAACACTGTGACTCACTAAAATCGGTGGGACTATTCGGATGTATTTGTAGACTGATAGTTTAGAGCTGAGTTTACACTAAATCCATCTGTCATGATGTGCTGGATAAGTATATTCTTACAATAGCAGGTAAAGTTTACCATGGCTGAGGAAGTATAGAATTTAGTTCACTTTGTAAGATATCTGTAACTTCCTCAGATTTGTTGCTTAAAAGTGAAGAGATTTTTTAGAAAACCGAGGTTCATTTGAACTTAGAAATAATCCCTTGGTGAGCCCACTTTCAAATATATGCAGTGGTTATGAAGTTCAATATTTTCCCCAGACAAAACAATAAACACTGAAGCTATGAAATTTCCATCTTTGAAAGAATTGTGATGCCAGAATAGTCATTCTTTTGCAGTTCGACAACAGAATTAGATTTCTGGATGGTTATCTGACGGAACAAACCTGAAAAATAACAAATGTATTTTCCTACTCTCACATACCTTAGGGTAAAAGCAGCTAGCAATAATGAATTACAAAAATATAACCATAAAGTTTAAATACTTGCTTCCAGGCACAAACTGCCTTCAATCAGAAGATCTCTAAAGAGCAATTACTGTGGTGTATATTTTGAAAACATCTTTGTGAATAGGAAAAATATCCAGCCGGACCTACATATGTTCTGTAATTTAATCTACTAATATAAGAGTTTTCAGTTTTTTAGCACTGCATTCCCTTACAGATACTATCTCACAAATTGTCTCGTTTCTCCAATTTCCAACCAGTGATGTGTCCTAATTCTTAACAAATAGCCAAATGGTGTGCTTTGAGAAAGGATACCTGAGAGGTTTTGTCTCTATGATCATTTTTAAATATGATGCCATAATTGACACATAATTTTCAATTTAAAAATATTAAATTTATTCTTACCTCATAAGCATCTCAGCCAAACTCTTTGCATCTAAAAGAAAATGGAACAAGTGTCAGCAGTTGGTATTGTCTGTGTTATAAATAAAATTCCGTTTGATAGATGGATTATTAGGAAGCAAGTGATTTGAATCAGACACATATAAAAGACTACTGTCATTTCTCAGATCGGTAGCAAAGATAAAACAGGCTTTAAAAGACCCTACTTTTGTTGAAACTGCATTTGACTATACTATCTTTCTGCCCAGAGAGCCCTGATCAACTCCCGACTAGCAACAAATGTGCTTAGAGACCTATAAGCTACCTTTGGCTTTGAAGAAACGTCAGCATGGAATAAAATAGAACTTAACTTTAAAAAGCCAAGAAGCTCCCTAGAAGAAGAGAGAGACAGTATAACAAATAACAGGACTCTGTTCCTTCAACACCATAGTTATCAAGTGAGTGGTAGAGGAAGGAAAAATACGAAAGAATACGAAGATATGGCATCCATCTCTGAGCAGGAACAGAACTGGAGCTGGACGAGTCACTGCCAACCTGTCATTTCTGCACCAAACCTGACTGCATGGAGGTTTGAGCAAGGTGAGTCTCCAAGGAATCAGCTTGTTTGGTTGTTGTGACATGTCTGTGCTTCTCTACTAGCAATAACAGAAAAATAATTTTGTGTCTTGAGAGGACAAAAAATAGGAAGTACCTTATTCCCATATGTATCAGTCCTGCAAAATGAGGGACGAGGGAAGGAAAATTATTCCTGTTGTTGCTGTCATTACTGTTGTTATTAACATAGAGTCTTTTGGAATATCATTATTCTGGTGAATATCAGATTAAAGGACACAGTCAAAGGTTGGTAGAACAACCTGGTTCTCTGGGTAGCTATTCTAAACCTTCATCAACACAAATAATTCCTGTGGGATTATTCAGCAAAAATAGACAGCTACTCTTTGTTCTCCTACATTCACCCCCTCTAAACAAACTCATTTAAAAATCCTGAGTCTGGGTCCTTAAGTACACAACACAGCACACAGAGTATAGTACAAAGTTACTTTTTGTGTAGTCAAGCGAAACAAAGAAGAAAATAACTCCAAGTTTCAAGTCTTCAAGGAACTCTCCTGTCGTGTGGAACTTTAAGTAATGAAAAAGGTTTCAAAAGTAATGCAGAGAAGATAAAAGACCAGTAAATGCCCTAAAAGGTGACCGTAGATCTATGGGCAGAAGATATAAGAAGAAATTTAAAGTTCCATATGACACTTCTTGGGTTTCCTAGAACAACTTAACTTTCCTTGATTATGATCTGATTAAGTATCTTGTCTTTAACACTCAGTGAATGTAGCCAGAAATAAAACACCATCTTAGTGTGTCATTCTGTCTATATTTGTAATCATTTTAAAAGGAATGGACAAAAGTCTTTTTTTTTTGTAAAAAAGTACTTCCAAGGACTTTCTACATTTTTTTTTTCTCTGAAATTCTGCCAACTTGTCTCTCTTAGGCTTTATTCCTCATCTCTTACAAGATGAAACTCTGTGCTTCCTCTGAACCTGTCTGTTCCACTCTTTTAGTTTTGATCTTTCCCCATCACTTTTCAATACAAACCACGGCATATTCCTAGTGGAGGGAAAGATTCTTTATTTGAGAAGCCGCATTTAATCCAAACAATGTACTCACAGAGCCATTCTATTTTTCACTCAGCCTGGGAAAGACTTTTGAACAGTCTTGTAAAGTAGCACTGCATAATAATGTTACATCAAGATGACAATGACTTATCTTCAGTCATAAACCAAACTAACAGTATGTTCCTGCTCCCAAGTGACACCAGTGATCGCTTTTGCTGATGATTTGTAAGGGAGTTAGTTCTTGTGAAGAATACCAGAAAAACAAAGTTTACAGTTTTTTTTTTCCTTTTCCTCTTTTTTTCAGTAAATATTATGATGCTACTTGTTATTCTTGCAGCACCAAGATCATGAAGAGACTCAATGCACACATTTTCCCTCTGGCACACTTAATAATCATGATTTAATATCCACATATTTCTTTTGCTGTGTTTGCAGCCTTTCCAAAGCAATGATTACCTCCTTAAGGGAAGACTACAGATACTTGAGCAAGTAGTTCAGCACTCATAAAAAGTTAAGTGGACACAATTAAAGGTTGACTGACCTAATGTCCTTCAGCTTGCTTTCTGTATTTGTTTACCGGAACAGCAACAACAACAAAAAATCTTAATGGGATTTTCCAGCCAAAAATGCTGTAGAAATGCTGGGAACCCAAAATTCTTAAATGTATCACACAGCAATAATGTGACTTGTATATTTAGATAATCATCTAATTCTTCCTTCTCCCTTTTTCTTTTGATGCACTTTTCCAACATAGATTTGATCCTAGCTACCCTGTGCTAATCATTTGTTATGGGTATCTGTTATAAAAAATCAAAGATTGGGTACCCCAGAGTAGATGTTTTTTCTACCCTAAATTCCCTTTATCATCAGCCAACATCTAGTCAAAAGTGAAGGAGCATAGGACATGATACATGTGACCATATTAAGGCCTTTACTTAGGTTGAGATGAATCCTGCCTGGCCCTCCACTGATATACTAACTAGATTACCAGAGTGGGTGACCAGCTCAGATACATTTAATTAGTTTAATGAATCCCATTCCAGGATCCAAACACTCTTGTGCCTTTTACCTACAGTTAAAAAAACACACCCTCCCACGTTCTAAGATGCTGCACAGCATTTTCTGATGTTTCATGGTACATGTAGAAAGAATATTACTTTTTCATCATTAAACATATGATTTCATGTTCAAATGCACATATCGTAGGTGGAAGAAATACAAAAGAGAGTGTTTGCACATCTTCAACAAAAACACCATGAGGGGTCATGTTATGTGTTAAAAAGGTAAGTGAGAAAGTATTCGAAAAATAAATTGCAACATCATGGTTTTAGCATACCAGTTTTTCAAAGTTTGTTACAAGAGGTAGTAGCCTTAGCATATAACAAAAAAGAAAGAAAGAAAAAAAAAAAGATAGCTGTACTGAGCAAATAGTTCAGAATATGACTGGGCCAAAAGAAACATCCTGAGAAAATAAAGTATCATCTACACCTTTTAAAGCAAAACCCAGAAGTCTAAGGTAACTGAATATGTGTGTCCAAAATATCAGAAGAAATGCTCATACTAACGAGTATATAACGAGTATAGACTGCTAGTTCCAGTATGCATTTTGTACATAACACTTTTCATCACTGAATTGAGAATGTGTCATAAAATAAGTCCATTACTCAAACTGTGTCCTATTTTTCAGGTTTCTGGTGGGGAAAACTGGTTTGGAAGGGCTAGGAATGACACACTGAAGATGACCATCACTTGCCACAGCCAGGCACACATCCTTTAGTGAAAAAACTGAAGACTATTAGGTTTCCCTTCACAGGGGGTTTGACACATGACTGCACAGAGGGATACGCAGCCGGAGACAGCTCTCGCTTCCATTTCCTGGCTCAGCCTTCTTTAAAATTCTTAACACATTCGGCTTGCCACTTGGGAAATCAGAGGCCGTTCCACAGTTTTAAACTGCATGCTGCCACTTTGAACTATCATGCGGTATTGATGCTTTCTGCTTGGCTTAAGGTGAGTTGAAGTTAAAAGCAAAGGGAATGCTATTTCACTTGTGTTGCAGCTCGGTTAATAGTGGAGAGGAGTGGTAAGTCATCAGATTTTTTTGTTTTAATACACACTGATGTACTGAATTGCTTTATGAACGCCAGCAGTCAATTGTCTTCCTTGTGCCTCACCAGTAGAACCACTAAATTGGGCAAAGACCAAGGCTGCTGAAAATTACAAAAGTACAAATTACAATTACCATTCTAAATACACTATTCCTGGCAAAATAAACATGCTACATGTGTCACAGTAGGAAGACTAATTTTTGGCTGTCTCTACATATTAAAACATACTTTAAAATGACTAAGAATGCAGATCATGCTGCTCTGCACTTACACTTAGAAGGTTCCACTACGGGGACTATTATTCCCTAGACTACAGGAAAGTCACTAATGGCTTTAGAATCATGATTTAGTAGAAATGTGTCCCCTGGAGGAAAACAAACAACCACCACCAACACCACCACCACCAATAAACCCCCAAAACCCGGTAATATGTATATCATAACAGGCAACAATGACATATAGTTTCCTCTTCAAAACTAATTCAGAAGACTGTTGAACACAGGTACAAGTACAGCAAAACATTTTCATCTGGAAAACTTACTTGTAAGAACTTTTTAGGAAATTTATTAAGGAGGTCTCCAGAACAGTAATATCATTTGTCAAGACTTTTAGAACATCACACAATTTCCCTAACAGCATAAAACAGTCGGCACTGAGCCAGTCTTTATAAAAGTTTAACAACAACAACAACAAAAAGAAGTACTACTGGGCACAAGATCGCATACAAGCTGGAATACAAGCCACAGTTGCACAATGGAGAACATTTTCTTTTACTGCAGTCAGAGAATTTTGAAGTAATCTCAACAGATAAGAAGTTAAACACAAACTCTTAATGCAGTACTGTCGTCAAATGTGATCCTCACAGGTTGGGGAAGAATACCAAGAAGAAGAGAGGCTGCTACCTCTCTATCAGGGATATCTGTGTCTACTGCTTGCATACTAAGTTCATTTCTAGAATACACAGGTCAGGCAAGCTACTGAAAGTTTGCAAAGGGACCAGCAAAAAGTCATCAAATGAATGAAAGATTGGAAGTCTACAGTGAAAATCATTTAGGTGGGTCTGGGAAACTATCAGACACATTTATGTGGATGACCAATTGCTTCAGTATTATTACTCAGTGTGATGTGAAAGGGTTTTTATCCAAATATCTCCAAAATGAGGCCTGCTATCATATGTACTATAATAAACTCAAGTACAGTAGAAAACCAGCAGTATGGGCTGCAAAGTGTCAGAGAGACAAGGGTTCAAAACTTTGTTGTGTTGTAGTATATGCTCAGCTAGAGCATATACTAGAAGACTAATAAAGCTGTTTGAATCCATAGATCTAAAACTCCCATAGAAAACACTTGAATTTCAATAAAGATTAGAGAAAAAGACAGGTCAGCAGCAAAGTAAATGAGACAGATTTGAATAGATGATTTGAAAACCTTCTCATCTGCAGTGAGCAACGAAACATTGTTGTGATAGTTCCTCTATAATGTATCATAGGGAAAATGATGTGTTACTACATCTCAGAACATCTTGAAAGCAGAAACACCCTCCAACTCCAGAACACCTCATTTAGCCCTTAAGGACCATTCACAGGGAGAAGAAAGAGAGAAAGAAAGAGAGAGAGAGAGAAAGAAAGAGAGAGAGAAAGAGAGAAAGAGAGAAAGAGAGAAAGAGAGAAAGAAAGAAAGAAAGAAAGAAAGAAAGAAAGAAAGAAAGAAAGAAAGAAAGAAAGAAAGAAAGAAAGAAAGAAAGAGAAAGACATGAGAGCTATTTTCTTTTCCCTCCTGCAAAATCAAAGTTTACAGAATGCGTGCAAAGTTTTTAGAAACTTATTACAAAATGAAAAAGAAGGAATTTCTGTGAAAAATACATATGATTTACCTCGTGTCTGTAATGTATTACAGGAAAATGATGTTAACTGGTGTTTGCTTGTGGGCAGCCACACTTGCTCTTTCATATAAGGGGAGTACACTTACGTAGGGGTAGGTACCACATGGCTCCTCTTACCTCGCAGCCTCTTCAGCCTCTGCTCCCTCCTCCTCCTCCGCACAATCAGCAGCATCACAAAAAGCAGCAAGACCCCAACCAAGATACAGGAAATGGTCACCAGCATCTTTAGCCCTTCGTTGGTTGCCAGCCCTTCCTCACTTTGCACAACTGACTTAATGAGTGGAGGGATTGTACCTGGAAACAGTGTCATGATATTAGATGCCTATTAATGAAGACAAAAGATTGAGTTCTCAGGGACTATAGCACATTATATGTTTCAGCCACATGCAAAACATTAAAAAGGATTTGTCCTGTTCAGGATGGATGCTATATTTGTATGTAATGGCAATAGCCACCCACAGATAATCAGTCACACTGAAAACAAACTGCTGATTGCAGAGAGAGTGCAGAGAGAGCTGCAGATTATTGGAAATGGAGAAAACACGGATTTATTGAACATGTCCTATTTTAGGACAGAAAATTCAAGAGGGAAAGCCATGGCCGTTACATAGGCAAATGCTACCATTAATTTTAAATCATATTAAACCATTTAAAACTGTAAGAGATCTCAGACCTACTATCTATTTATATTATTCTTTACTATGCAAAATAGTACTGCCGCAACAGATTTATGCTCTCATCTGGGCTTTATAAGGAATATATTTCACAATCTCCATTTTGTGCTGCATATATCAGATCATACCTTTACACAGAAGTATTTTTATGTCATGTTTTAGGGATGCAGCACTGATATTGATCTTAAATTCAGATATCCCAAGTGATGCTAATTCACTAAAGATTGTCTAACATTATACTCATCACTAAAACAGGAGAGTAACACTGGATGGAATGATCAGATTTTGAGAGTGAAATGAGGGAAATGAATCTACAAAGTACTACCACTGGCAGGCAGTTCACTTTTTCATTTTGGGACATATTTGCATTTTGAATATACCTGGCTTCCTGGTGATATGTAATATTTGAACTTTCCCATTCTTTTTTAGTTCCCTTCTAAAGGACGTGAGAAGCATACAGTACATTCTTTAGAAGGCTGTTTAGTTATGGAAGGCTTCTCACTCATTTCCTGATTACTATTAAACTGCTCCATGCAATCACAAATGAGGCTATAAAATGCAGATTTCTTTGAAACGAGTAGAAATATACAAGTATTGTGAACGGTGATGAATATTGATGGCAGCTATTCAACTTTAACCAACTACTGAAACATAAAAGTGGATACTTACTCGCTAAAGGGATAGAAGGGTAAGATAGAAAAACAGGCACATCCTTTTTTGTATTTTAATTGCTGTACTGTGTGATATAGTTATACCTCATTACGCAGAATACAGTATCAGAAAAAAATTACGATGCAGTGCAATGCAAGTGCCATAGTCACTGTGAATATGTATAATTCTATTCTGTATTCTTTCAGAAGAGCTATTTGAATTGCATGCAATGGGAAGAATATTTCCCTAAGGAGACTGAGATAAACAAAAAAGTTTTTTTAACAAAAGCTATCTCAGGTACTTCAGAACATTTTTTCTCTTACAGTTTCTTTTTGAGTCTTTTTATAATTTCCCCTTGCATTTTCCCCCATAATTTTACAGCTTTTTATAATTTCCCATTGCTTGTTCATATAAACACACAGCAGGTTTCTTCTGTTTTAATTGAGATACAGTTTTTGCAGTACTTTAAAGGAAAGAAGGTGATTAGATAAGAAATGGAAGCAACTGCAGACTCCTGAAAGACATTATGGCCTTCTCTAAATCCTCCTAAATATTAAAGTGCTAAATTTTGCTCTCAGTTAAAGATACGCAGACCATTGGCTACAGATATCTAGCTTCAATATTACCTAAAATTTTGCCTTGTTCTTCATAATATTTTCACAAATCAAATTAGGAGTAGCCTCATTTTTAGTTAAATCATGTTTTAGATAAGTGAATTATTGAATAAGTGTAAACTTCATAACATTGCATATAAGCAGTATACATGTAATTAAATAAAAACTTACTATAAGTTTCATAGATATATTTAATGCTTATCCTTCACATTATTCATGTGTGGATATTCAACCACTAACAATTATCGAAACCTAAATGTGCTATCTACTGAAAAAAGTATTATTTCAGCATTTGCTGTCAATCTGAGTTGTGGTTTTAAGTGGAAAACTCAAATCTTTTTTCCATAGGAAAGTCACAAACAATTTGGAAAGGTTTTATTTAAGGTCAATTCAGCACTAACCTGTGGTGCCCTGAAATACATTGGTATTCAATCCTTCACAGGATAGAATCTCTGACTCACTTTTCCCCTGTGGGGCAACCTGTCCAACATCTCCCATTGCACATGGTGATTTTAGGACTCTGTTTTAACTTCTTCCTGGTAGGAAGTCCCCTAGGCTAGGGGTGGGCTAGGAATCAATTAGCACAGTTTAGAGAAGCTACCACACTGATCTGATTTAACATCAGGGCTATTGAGAAGCTGATCTCTGAGCCAGGAAGCTTCTTTGCAGCACTAGCAACTACAGCTGCACACAGCTAAAAATATCTCCCTAAGTATTGAGTGCAAATGTTCTGAAAAACAAGGGTCAGGAAGGTCACAAATTTCTGCAAGCTTAAAATGGTTAGCTGAAATAGGAAAAGCCAAGAGTTGTGTGTAGATCTGCCATTAACCTTTTGACCTAACTTACCACGAAAATATTTAAGATAGATAGAGGATTTTTAACCATGGAATTTCTCAGGAGCTCTATCACAAAGGCCAGTTCGTTACTGTAGTCCAAACAAAACAACTGACAGGCCACAAAACTGAAGGTTTTCTATTCGGTTTACAAAGGTTTATGTAAATACAATTAATATTGCTTAGCTTGTTCTTATCATTTTGTATCTAGAACATTCATATAAGTATTATCAAAACTTCAAAAACCTATCATTATAATTATTTACCCTATAGGGCACCTCGAACCCCAAGAAGCTGGAAGGGACAAATCTCATATCACATAGTGAAGTAATGGTGGAGGTATGGTTAGCATTCAAAGCATGGTCAGAGGTGTTTCATTGGCATGATAAATTAAAAAATGTTAAATACAAATTTTATCCCTTATAAAACCAAAAAAAAAAGCAGGAAGTATTGATAGATTGATTCTCATATCAATTGATGTTGATATGGATTTCTAATCAGAAACTATGTTCCAATGCTGAAGCACCTTTAAGTCTACACAGCCTGCTACTGAACGAATAAGGAACTGTGACTCTATAGGGATAGTTTTTGTTTAAAAGCACTCAGATAGCTCTTCTGTGAAATCCTTTGTGTGAAAGTACACAACATTAGCTACTGAACGAATAAGGAACTGTGACTTCATAGGGATAGCTTTTGTTTAAACGCACTCAGATAGCTCTTCTGTGAAAATCTTTGTGTGAAAGTACACAACATTTCACTGATGATAATATTAATCAGCTTTT
>NW_010583723.1:11700-47648 GCF_000705375.1 Tinamus guttatus | reverse complement strand
TATATATATATATTTTTAAACTAAGACCTAGTGGTTTGCCCTGACACAACAGGAAAGGGAAGGACTCTTCTGACACACCCCACAACCGGATGTTGTAGTCAAACGTATCAACGTTTGCACTGGAGTTTCAGCGCATGAGAAGCAAATCCTTGGCTTGCAATCCACATCTCCAGACCCACTTTCCTTAAACCAGCAGGAAAATAATACCCCCTACATTAGATATATGGTTCTACACAGGCTACCGGAACATCCCTTACGTACCTGTAGAAACCAAAGCAAAAATATTTTAACAGAATTTTGGATTAAATGCTTAGCTGTGATAATATATATTAAAGGGCTTAAAACCAGAAAAGTTTCCCACTGCTCTTCAGCCAAACCAGCTGCCTCGCTCTCCCACCAGACCTCACTGGCTAAGGATGACCCAACTGTGTCAGGATTCTCAAGTGCTTCAAGAGGTAACACCAAGATTCAGAGAGGGATGATTTTCCCTTTCAAATCAGTATCAGGACCTGACCAGGATATTAGACCATATGGTCTTCTTAGTTGCGTCACAAGTGATTTCATAATAATTACAATAAAATATTGCCATTCGCAAAGTTATTCAATAGCAGCAAGATGGATTTTAACATTCAGCAGGGAGTGTTCTGTTAAACATGCCTGTTACTTGGATTGCACAGAATATCTTGGGTTGCTGTTATCATCTTTAGCAATTATTTATCACAGGTTTTGTCTGTTGCAGGTTTGCAGCACATCATGAAATACACACTGCACACCTATCTGTGCCTATGGAAAAGCCTGTGGACAACAAGGGAGGTGACACTCTCAAAGGGGAGCGTGGGGATTTGGGTGTGCATATTCCATAATCTGTAGTTACCTCATTCCATAATCTGTGCTCATCTCATGCAAATTCCTGTCACACATATCATTGCATAGAAAACCCAGGGAGAAACTATGGAGGGATTACTGGGAAGAGTAATGTCACGACTATCTAGTGACACATGAGTGAATTATTAGAGCTAAAATAAGATGAAAACCTGATCTCCACCTACAGGAAAAAGAAACCTCCTTAACTTAAAACACACACTTAATTTACTTCTTTGAGTAATTTTGCCCCCATTCTAAACCTTCATTTTTGTGGGAAAAAAAACAAACCTTCACTTTTGATGCGTGGCCAGGGCCAGAGTTGCCAAATAACATACAAAAAAAAAGGGTTATTCTTTTACTATTTCCATCCATCTGGAAACAGAAATCAGGAGGAGCATTGGCTGACCATTCAGGCTGTTGATTGCTTCTCTGAATCAGACCCAAAATCTGATCCTCTCTAAGTTTACCAATTGCTCTTCCCAGACTGTTATTATAACCAATCCAAAACTAAAGGCAAATGTGATTTTCAATATTAGATCTGAATCACCTCTAAGCTAACATTTTGTGAAGTTAAAAATTGGATGTGTTTCCAGATGAAAATGTTGTTCTGAAGTCAGATTTTCCTAATAATGGTCTTGAGCTGGAACATCAAATCCACTACCAAATGTTGGATATATAACGTATCCGAGTTTAAATTGCATATCCCAAGTGGTTAAAACATTTGTTTTAAATTAAACAGCTAAAAACTGCAAGATCTTTAGATAATATGAACACTCTCCTAGTGTTAAATAAAGTAACTTTATATATATCACATACAGTAATTAAATGTAAGCCATTTCTTTGGTAAAGGATTTTTTAATTAATAGTGTATACAGTGTTTTCTTTAACTAGTATAAAGAATAATCATAATAATAATTTTAAAAAAGCCTTTATCACAAAGGCAAATGAAAAGGATTTCAAGGCTCACACGAATATTTAGTTATTCTCTGTATGGAGAGCTAAATATGCCCTTATTTCACATCTGTCAGTATTTGCCTATTGAATGTGTTTTCAAGAAAATACTTCCAAAACAGGTCAGAATCTACTTTCAGTCCTGCAAATGGATGATATTAAAAAGATACCAAATATATCCTAACAATATGTTCTCTTCTTTCTGTCTCAATAAATATCATCATTTCTTGCTGAGCTGCTGCCCTTACTGAACCTTTTCAACAGAAGGAAGGTTAAGAAAATGACCCAAAATACCCTGAAAGAATTAGCATAGAAAAACAAGAATGGAGCTATTTCTTTTTTTAATTTGTGATTTATGACAGTACTAAATATGACAGTATGCAAACATATATATTTGCATTTTTATCTCATTTTAGTTAAAAAAAAAAAAAAAGACTTGCATGAAATAACTATTGAAATAGTATAAGTAAAAGTGATTATTACTATATTGTCAATAATTAACTTATAAATACCTACCTTTATCAGCGCTATAATTTTCTTTATCAAAGGTTTTCAAAGCTTCAAATCCTATCTAATACTGATTTTTTTTATAGGTAAAAGTACCATTTTATTTGATGAATCTGCATTGGCACATTCATTTTATTTTAACAGACAAAATATCCTCTCCCCACTAAATTCTTAAGGGAGCAGGAAAACTGTAATAAATTTAATGATCATTTTTACTTACAAAAATAAATATTAACAACACATTACCATGGACAAAGACAGGACAAAGACATAGTTACATTTCTTTACATCAAGTATTAATACTGATGAAATGTCAGTCCCGCATCACAGCAAAGTCAAGCTATATAAATTGCTTTGTATGTTCCAAAATTATTCTTTGTGTTGATTAATAAAACTCCCTCAAATCCCTTAATGTCTCGAGGCATCCAAAGCCTCGCATATTTATTTTTAAGAAAGCATGTGTAACATATACATTAAAAACATTTAAAATGCCAAGAGTGATTTATCAGTTCTATAGAGCAATCGCTTACCGTGTGGTCCTGTGTACTAATGATGTCTGCAAGTGTTAAGTTATGTTGGGAATGATTTCTTCTGTGACGATTTACCTAAAGAAATACAAGGATTTAAATTTAGAGAGGGTTCAAGTGCATTGCAGATACCGAGGGATCACTGGACACGTACAGCAGGCACACGGAGGCAGGTAGTGTTGAAAACCCATCTTGTTTTAGCACCAGATTTCTGTGAGAACTCACTCACTGAGCCCCACGTATTGAGGTTCACAGCTACGAGGCTCCACAGACCTCTAGCACCTACCTGCTTCTTTGTAATGTCCACTTGGCAAATTAAACTACAAATTAAACAACTCACAACAATCATCTGAAATTACTTTGCAGCAAAAACCTCAAAGTCTTTAGTCAGGTAGGTGCTGCCGTGCCCATTTTATAGAAGAGGGATGGGGGAATGCTGAGATGTTCATTACAACCCCGAATCATTGACAGAACGAGCAGCAGGAACACAAGTGGGAAAGGAACTGAAGGTACCTGGTATATTTAAAATGCTGGAAAGATATTTCAAGCTCTCCATGACTGAAAGACTCTCATTCCACCATGGTTCCCAAGCACCAGGTCCTTGATTTCCCCAACTCCCTCTCTCGACAAATGTTAGAATGTAACAAAACTATCTGGCTTAAAAAGTTGCAGCAGCCTTACAAGCCTGCAAATAAAAACAGGTCACCCCAAAGTATGCACACTTTTTTTTTTTTAGATTTTTTTTTTTGGTAGAACTTTTACATCAACTGGAAGTAGAAATTATATAGTTTGGAGTTGGGGTGCTTTAATATGCAGTGATAGTCTCCTAACTGAAGCAAACAAACAAACAAAATAATAAAAAATAAAAATATGATTTCATCTAGTTTTCACTGTATTCATCATAATGCATTCCCTTTTTCCTATTAAAGCAGAGCTAACAAAGTCATAATGTATTCTGTTTATATTTAAGTGTCTGAATATATAAAATGTTCTTAATTAATCCAGAGGGCTACGCTCAAAAAACAGTTAAACATATTATGGTCCCATATTTTTTTCCTCCACACATTGCTTTCATGTTTATTTGTAAGCAGTAACATTTGTAAGCCTTGAAATCTATATCCTAGATATTTTGCTCTGCTCTCCTAGTCAGAGCTAATGAGCTTAATGAATTACCCGTTCTAAATTTAATACAAACATTTCAAAGAACGAGATAAAACATTCTTCACAATTCAAAAGTTTCTCTGACCTATTTATGAAGAATATCACTTAACAATTTCATTAAGGGTGAGTAACAGCTGGTGACATGGCTGTGTCCTAAAGTGTTTTTCTCTCTTAATATTCTGCATCTTAAGCAATCGAGCTTTCATAAGAAATACTTTAGTTAGTGGCAGTCCCTCCTTTGGGGAGAAAAAAAATGTCAGACCACATTTTCTGTATTTTGCAATCTTGTTTTCAGGAGTGTCATGTTCCTGTTTTATTAGCATGTAGGGTAAACAAGAATGATTTGCTGATGCTATTGAGAGAACTTCTAAGATTATAATCTCTCTGTTTAGATTTTGGATGGAAGTTAATATTAATGCAAGCAGAGGCATGTATATAAATTCAAAATAAATTAATTCGATTTATCTTTTTTACTTTATGTTTGCTACTCAACAACTCTGAAGGTCCTATAGCACATAAGGCATAAAACTAAACTATTCAGGTCTAGTTCATAGAAAGTCTTTCTTACCCAGATCTCTTGTTCTAATTATTCTTTAACACCCAGCAAAGCATTTCACCCGCTGATGCTTTTCAAAATGTATCATTCACTCATCCAAGTTAAATAAGAAGACACACAATATCTATTTGAACATTCAGCTAGCATCTTCTGCAACGACATGTGTCTGTTGGGGGCCCCACGAGCAACTTTGTGAAGTGCAGGGCCCTGATCGGAGCTTTCAGTCTGCTCTTAGGTTCAGTGATCAGAGTGTCACAAAAAGAAACGTTCCCAATTTTACACACTCTAGAAAGAATACCTCATAGGCACTAAATCCATCCACTACCAAATGCAGGAGAGAGACAGTAAAAAGATACTGTTTTAGTAATACTAGCAAATTATTAGTAGTCGTACAATGAGACAATCACAAGATTTCCAGGAAACATGAATTAAATTCCAGTTACGGATGCTTTAAAATCTCTTCCCTCTATGCAAAGGAGAGCTTTAAAGGAAAACTGCATGGGTACAACAAGAATGGGCCTCTTACCTGGTTATTTAACATGATTCTTTGGCAATTTTGCCACAATGCTATCTGCTTCTCTTACAGGGCAAGGTAAAAGAAATCGCACCAAATGTCACTGCTGGCTAGAAGCTAAACTCACACAAGCAAGTCCTGAAGCTCACGAATGTGAACCTGGTTACAGAATTATAATCAAAACCCACAGCCAAAAAACAAGCTTTCCTGGAAAAACATTCCAAGCTATGGTTGGCTTACAAATAGTATTAATGGAAACTTCAACAAAATTCATACTCACTTCTAGCAATCTTTTAGTTCAGAAATTAAACTTTCAAAAATGGAATCAAAACAGCTTGAAGAAAGCCTCGCAACAACAACAAAGACTATATTGCTTTAGTCCTTAAATTTTGTTAGACCTTATATAAATTTGCTAACAACTATATTTTGCAACTATCCAAACCACTGAACGAGTTAGTCATGGCACTTCCTTTGTGAAATACTCAGTTCTGCAGTAATAGATTCTTAACAAGAGAACCTGGATGATCGTAGGTCAATATACCCATGTTTATAAATAAATCGTCATTATTCCCTTAGTGCAGCAAAACTGCATATTTAAAGGAAAGCTAACTATTTCCAAGGGTATATTTTTGAGTTACTCAAACATTTAAAGGGAAATTCATGCTTGAGTATGTTCATTCTTTCATGCAGATTTAATAGATAGACCATAAAGAGATGTTTCCAGATTCAAGCTCCATTCGATTATCCTAATAAACGAAAGCAAAACCTAAATAGTATCTGTCACAAGTCCTCTACCTCACCTCGGAGCATGGCATGAAAGGCCGAGATTTACGAGGGAAGTTTGGGAGATTCCTTTTTGGGAAAGTCAGCTCCTCAGCAGTTTTCTGATGTGATGAACATTCTTCAGTCAGCAACAATGTCACCTGCAGCACTGCAAATCCGCTCGGCGAGCGCCTGCGAGGCTGGGGCAAGTCTGCTCCTGTTAAACTCAGCCTCAGCTGCTCCCCCCTGCCCTTAGCTAAGGGGTATCCATCTCCTACCGGAGTTGTTCTTGCATCCGAGCACGAACCGTCACCCCACGTCCTACCAAGGCAAAGCCCCGGCACCCCGAAGTGAGGGAGCAACCACCTCACAACTGCTCCTTTAACAGAGTAAAATACAATAACCTGATTTCTAATTTCGTTTCTTTCGTGCTCCCGTTTGTTCTTTGAATCATCCCTCTTTTGAGGAGGGTTTCGTCACATCGCTATGAAGTCACTGTTAGTGTCTTCGCATAGGAAGGTGTTGATTTAAAGAGAGACTTGAAGGACTGATTGGGATTTTATTGCCTATTAGAAACATATTTCTGACCTACTTCATCAAAAGCAGTATACTTCTCCTTTGATTTCAACGAAAGCCAGCAAAACCAACTGCCACTTCTCAAAAAGACCAGAGAGGTTGTTCAAGTGCAATCTGCAGCGTCCTGCCTAAAATGTTCTCCTGAATTCACTTTATCCCTCAACAACTATGATAATTCTTAAGAACTTCCTAGGTGACACCCAAAAGGGAAAATATTAAATAATCTTCTCATCACAGATTGTTTCTAATCATCTAATTCTAAATATCTAATTCACTGTAGATTATTTACCCCCCAAAACAACCAGTAGCCTGAGAAAAACACCATTTGATCCAACCAACAGCACCTTGTGAAACAGAGCACTTCACAGGAAACTTGAATTACCACCAGGACAAATTCTACCTGCTGGTTCCCCAGTAAATCACTGTCCTGCCTCACCAAAGAGGAGGTTCTCATAGGAGCTTTCATTAGATTTCTACAAAGCTGTTTTCACTCTGTTCGTGTTTTGTCCCTTCTTTTTAGGGGTCTCATCTATTGTTTCATTTCATCGTACACAGACTGTAATAAAGTATCATGGGGATTCCTTCATAAATACCAAAAAAAACAGAGAGGGTCCCTACTGTGGAGAGCTAGCTCCTGAGCATTGCTCAGCTCTGGACCTCATCCAGCAAAGCACTTTGGAATGTCCTTAAGTGGTTTTCTGGATCAGGGCCAGGACACTCAATTCTTTATAGGATCGAACTTTCTGGTGGCAGCTTGAAGGTTTGCAATAAAAGTACAAACTAGTCGCATAAACTTTTGTGAAAAGCCCTCTCTCAGCGACGGAGGGGTGATACCTGATTTAATGATGCCCGTGTCCGTTTCATTCCCTGTCGCTCCGATACAGCGGTGACAGTCTGTAACTGCTTAGATAGAGCAGCTCAACCAAAACATACTGTAGCATTTCTTATAGCACCATCTCTTGAATGGCACCTAGTCTACGTCAAGAGAAGAGAAAATCCTGTAACATTTCATTCACTGCCATGCTTCAAGTGATCTGTTCTGTTTTAGAGATCCGAGTCCCTCATTATCTAGAGATATTATTTGGAAACAACTCTGACATGATATGGTGTCTTTCCTGCTGTGAAAGACTGAGCAAATTCCTTGGGCTTCCTCCTTGGATTGTTCCTCGGCCATTTCAGCAGATGAGCAGGATCCCGCTGAGCTTCAAAAACGGAAGGTGTCACCGGGTGGCTGGTGTGCGCCTGTGCTGCCAGCCCGGCTCCTGCAGCGGGTTAGATCAGCGGACAGTGAAGCACAAAGACCCCAGAGAAGGCTCCTCCGGGCAGGAGCGGGCTCCTCGCCGCACTCACAGCCACCAGCGCCTCCTCCGAAAGGCCCCTCTGCGCCTGCCTTGCTCTGCTAACACTGTCCTCAAGAGGGTTACGTTAGGTCCACGCCACGGGATGCTTCCCTCCTGCCTTGTGCAAAGAGATTTCTTTGGAGGAAGAGGAGTAATGGAGATTACGAGGCAGCGTAACACGATATTAGCTCTTTCTCTTGGAGACTTCCAGAGACAGAAAGGGCAGCATGAGGTACCATTTCATGTGGCCATCCCCACGGCAGCTCCCTGAACAACCCGTGTGGCTCAGGTGACCGCACTCGGAAGCGGGAACTCGATGGATGGAGCTTTTGTGCGCTGGCTGCAGACCAGATCATCTCTCCATGGATCATTTAATAAGAAAACCACTTCACACTCCTTACAGGCTTCACTATGTTACGTATCACACACTCTCAGCAGAGCCTGCAGTCTGAAGTCAAAAAAGAGAAATAAAAACCCACAGGACTGTGTTGTATTCCCTCTACATATCTGAGCACAGTGGTTTCTATATTCGGTTCAGATTGCCGAAGTCTGTGAAAATAATGATGATGGTTCTGCTTCCCTTGACCTCTTGCTCCCATATAAATCAGAATCCCTGAGACCTTTCCCACGGTATAAGGGTCCCCCTTCGTATTTCAGTCTATGAAGGCAGGTATTTTTTAGGAAGGACATTCAATCATACAGGCATCCTCTCCAGCTTCAGAACTTACTGTGAACAAGTGTCACAATTGTTTTAATGAGAATATAACCAGATTTATTCAGCTGTTTCATGCAGGAGCTATAAGAGCAAAGTAATTATTCAGATTCTGAGTTAAATTTCAGCCAGTAATTAAGACAGACCGTGTGATCAGAGAAGAAATGATTAGGAGTTTGATTACAAAGCATGGTCTGTTTGAAGCTATGGCATCTTCTTTCACAAAATGTTTGGAGAGATTCATGGTCACGGATATTTTAACTCCAGGGATAAGGCTAAGAACTCTTACAGACACCAGTATCTGGCAGGAGGTATTTTCCTACATTAATGGCATGCTGAGGAGCAGATTTTCCCTAGAGCGGGAGGTCTTTTGTTCCTCTCTAGCTACTCAAATGGACTTTGATACTTGTCCAACTGATCCTTGCTTTGAGGGAGTCCCAGCTGATATCGTTGGCTTCATTTTTAGCCTTTTTAGGAGCAGGAGATCTGCCAAAACTGTATCTAGAACAGGGGACACGTCTGCAAAGGTTCTTACCACCCATGTAAGTTAGAGAAATCCTACGGCTGCTCTAAACTTGACTGTGGATCCCTAAGATTCCAGCATCTGGGGGCTGAGGGAATCACAAAGGCACCAACAGCTGGTGTGCCTCTAATCCTCAGCTTTTCCATTCCAGCTGGAATTCAAACTGGAACCTGCTATCAAAGCTTCAATATGCTTTAATTGTATCAAATACAATACCCATTGATTCCAGAAAAAAATACATTTTAATTGGGGGGGATTGAAGGGGAGTGAGGGCTATGCATTGGTACTTGATTTTTCTAGGCTATAGCCTGTAATACCTAACAAATACAGCAATATGCACACTGTGACAGTACTCAGCCAGCAATAAATATATATGTATATAATTAAGGAAAATACATTGATACATTGCTTATTCAGATTTTTCTGTTTTAATGTAGTTCGTGCTTCTAGTTAACCACAATATTACCATATATTAATCTTAACTCCTGCAGGCATTTGGCATTGCAGATGACAGGGGAAATAAGGAGTTTTTAAAGAAAGAGCAAAAATGCAACAGACATCAGTATTTCAATATTCTTTGCAATATTCTATTCACACTGTCATGTAAGTGTGCAAAAATGTATTACTTGATTAACATCAAGGTAATGTCTGTAAAAGGTAGAAACCAAAGTTAATGAAGACAGAGAGCAATGATAGACCCTCTTTGTTTCCCCTTTGGATCTTAGAAAAATAAAGAAAACATATGAGGAAACTTGGTTATGACAGCTACTGTGTCAACAACTCTGACCTGAAACTGTACCCCAAAAGAGTATCCCCTGGGCAGAGGGGCAGACAAAATCATTAAAACTTAATAAATGTGCAAAAACAACAGAGGAAAAAAAATGCCTTTTCAAAATGACATCCAGCACACACACTACAATGAGAACGCAGTCAAAAGCTCAGTCTTTTCTGAAAGGACCATCATAACAGAAACAGCCTAATTAACATTGATGTCACACTCCTGTAAGTCCTCAGTTACTACACACTATATAAATACCTTTGAATAAAATGTTGTTGAGACTGCTAGGCGACTGCACGATCCTCTCTAGCGGATGCTACATTAACGTATCCCTATCTTGCCTGCCTAATTCTTTCTCCCGGATTTAAACAAGTCAAAAAACTCACCTTATGCTACTGCAGAAGCAATTTTTATTTTTGAAGGTTAATCCAACTCAGCAGGATTTAGGGATGGCACTTTTGCTTGGTCGTAGGCATGTTGGCTCAGGCCAGACAGCTGTTTGGACATTCTCCACTGGGAATCTTGCCCTCAACACCCACAGTTGATGCACATACATGGTCTACTGGCTGCCTACTTCCATGCCCATCTGTTCAGATGGCATGGTGCCCACTCACAAGTTCGCTGGATCCTTGCCCTTAGTGTGGAGATGCCAGGCAATGATGGGCTTAGATGGGCAGCCTGCAAAATCCTGAAAGTGATCATTTGTTTCCTGTAGGAAGTCCTTCCTCTGCGGTAGCGCTGGAGCATGGACACCACATGCTACCCTGCACTTAATAACACCTGTGGACATGTGTGTGCCAGAAACACAAAGGGGAAAAACACTAAAAAAGGGAGGGAAAAAAAGGCAAATATACAAAGAAATCACAAAGATTCCCATTTAAGATTCGACACTGCAAAGTGCAGGAGAAAGCTACCTGAGCCCACTTCAATCCACCTGGCTCCATGAAGGAGGGCACAGAGTAGCTGACATAATCTCCCAGCACTAGACACCTTCGAAATCCAACTGAGTTTGGTTAAATCGAGCTTGGACATGGGGAATGAAGCGATAAAGAAGGTCATGCTGAAAGAAGTGTGAAGCAAACCAAACCTTTCTAAAGTTTTACACTACCAGGGCACATTCCACATATAAATCACTGCATAAAATATTCCATGGAAATCGGTCTCACCAATACATAAAGGTGGAGGGTAAACAAGAGCTGGTTAAACAAAGAACAACCTTAAGTTGTGCCATTGCCTGGACAAATAATATCTCAGCCAGATCTAATTAGTAATAAGCTATATATCCTCTTTTTATAAAAAACAGCAGAGAAGAAAAGTTTCTGTATCTACATTTTTAAGTGATAAAAGATAACCACATGCAGATATCCTAGGAAAATGTAGCAATAGTGGAATCAAAACATTATTTTCTTCCCAAAGAAAGTTTGATTAGCAGTTAATCTACACATAGTTATAACCTTAAATAGTGAAGTACATGACTATTTAGTGTTTTCTATCCATTAATTATCCTAAAGACTATATTTATTAAAAATTAATTGAAATTATTTGAACATTTAATGTGTTTATAGATGTATTTTTACTGACCATGCAGAGCTCTCTTAGGTACCTCATCATCCAATGTATGGGATTCAAAAGAAATGGTTTATACTTTAGTTCCTTGTTTTTGACTGGTTGCCTGAAACTTTTCAAAGCAAGGAAAAGAAAAATCAAAGAGCTATCAACAGAGTGTACTTCCAAAGAAGCAGTCCAGGACCCCTAGTTTCTGCCAACTTTCTGGCAAGGAAGCTAGCACAATTAGAAACTCTCACAGAAAACTGAGTAAAAATACCAAACAAAATATATTTGCTAAATGATTATAGCAAGTGTTTTTTTTTTGTTTGTTTGTTTGTTTTGTTTGTTTGTTTTTAAGCCTGCCCTCCCTTGCAGGGGGCACCCCAACGCCGTTCGGATGCTCGTTAGCAGGCTGGAAAGAGCTCCAGAAGCAGCAGTAGGGCTGGAGGCGCAGCCTGGCTCGGGGCTCTGCTCTCGCGAGCCGTCGGGGCTCGCGGGCACATTTGGGCTGGGTCTAACCGAGTGTTCACTCTGGGGTGACCGGCTCCGAGAGCTGGGCTGCCCCAAAGAGCTGCTTTTTGGGCAGAAAAGCGTCCAACGACCGCGGCCGAGCGCACGGAAGCGCGGCGCAAAACGTCCTGGCTCCCCAGTGAAACGGGATTCAGCTGGAACATGAGCCAAGCAAGTCTCTCCGAATGTCCAGCATCAAAAAAGAAACTGAATAACTACTTCTTTGTGCTCGGTTCCAAGCTTAGCTACTATAGGAATAATAAATAAATGTAAACACAAAAAGACAATACCATAGTAGGTCTTTCCATTTCTAACCATTAGGTTGATGACTCCATGTAATGCAGGAGTAAAACAATGGGTTTGCAATGGAAAAAACCTTGATTTGTAAGTATAGATATTTTCACTGACAAAATATGTTCTTAATGTGATTGGAAAGAATATCTTCTAACACAGGTTACAACTGAAAACCCCACAGCTAAATATAGATCTTATTAAAAACTACTTAGAGACAATAATTAGAGACTGTATAATATAATACAGAATCACTTGGATACCTGTCAACTTGATAATATCTAGATGGCCATCTAGCTTGCCACCTGCTCCCCTTCCCTTTGCACTAATAACCTGAGGAAGCTTCTGTAGCAGTGATTTTTTGTTGTTGTTTTGCAGTCGCTTCATCTCGGTCCTGTCACGTCTCACAAAGTCAGTGTCACAGATTAGTGTTGTCCAGGGGCTCAAGAGAACACTCATGGGAGAGGAAAGGAGGATGCCGAACTCTCCAACAGATTTTCCCAGGTGCCATTATAATGACTAATGTAAAAATGACAGGGAGAAAAATGACTGATCTATTTAAAATAGCTTTTTTAGCAAATGGTCAGTTAGCAGAAGACTATTTGGCATCACGATATTCTGCTAGAAAAAGTGAAATATTTAAAAGCTTAGATTTCCTTTATATTCTCAGTTTTATATCTAACCTAACACTGTAGCAAACTAAACAGAACAGTAGTGATTGCTAATACTGTTGTGTAGCTCTGAGATACTCTACATGTAATTTACCTTCTTCTCACACACCCCAAAAAATGGATATTCCGGCACCTTTACTAAAATCTACTGACAGATTCAAGTCCCATAATATAAAGATGAAACTTTTTTTAATACCAAACTTATTTCCTGAAGCCTGATGGCCCTTTTAGGGCTCTTGATTTGGTTCTTTGCTGCATAGACTAAAAAGTGTCACCCACTTGTGTTTTTGCAAACAAAGAACTAGGATTGCAAAAGATCACTATTGTTCATATCGCCTGAGCACTATTATCTGTCCTATAAGAAACACTTAAAGAAACACTTCAAGTGCTACACTTTTCCTCTGCTTGTTGTACTAATCCAGAAATTAGTTCATATATTTAAGACAGCATATAAGAAAGTGCACATTTCTCATCTGAGCCCACTGAATCTCCTGGCGTTACTCTTTTATCATTACATTGATATCTACTGTATTAACGTTATGTGATTTGCTAAAGAAAAGAAGAAATGGAATTATCCTGTTTGAAACCTCCGAAGTGTCTAGACAGACTGGAAATTGCCACTGATTTGATTTTCCTCATTTTGTTCTGGTAGGGAAGTCACCTACCTTACACATAACAGAAAACCCTCCACAAAGCAAGCACCACCCATGGTGGGAAACGCAGGTACAAACGTGATGGGCTGAATGTGCTGTCGGAGAAGTCACCTACTCGAGCTGAAGACCAAAATCCTCAAGAAAATGAATAAGCACAACAAAGACATAAATAAATATTTCTAGAGTGAAGGGAAAAGGACCTTCTACTTGAGACCTTGCTTATTTACACCTAGCGTGTGCCAACTTTGTCCCTCTTTTGTCTCCTGTTGCAGAACTGCACCAGGCCAAGCAGCTCATAACACAGACACGGCAAGCAAGCCTGAGCAAGAGCCTCCTTAAAAAAGATTGCATAACTATTGTTGCGGTTGCATCTTCTTCAGTCTTCCCAAACTCACTGAACTTCACTTGTGGCAGTGTTTGAAAGACATTTAGCTGATTACGGATGATGGTAGCTGGGAAAACCGCGGCGAGGTTACGTCTCCAAAAAGTCTGTTCTGTGCTACTGTCTTAGGTGTATCTGGCTACATCCCACCAAACCTGCTCAACACTGGGCTCTCGATCCCAGTTATCCTTGAAATCACTCTCTAACCCATCAGGAAAATTGTGAGTGCTGGCTAAACCTTCTCCTCAATATTTCAGAGTGCTAAAATGTGCTTTAATTCTCATTTAAATTTTTCTGTTCTGAATTTTAGAGACTTCATCTTATTAGCCTTTTCCTGCTACATCAAAAAAAAAAAAACCCTTTGATGCCCAATATTGTTCCTATATGTAGTTAAGTGTGCAACCAAATTTCCCTTCAAAATCTTTCAGAAATTTCATTTCTTAAATACCATGAAGTCTGGAGGACATACACTGGTCAAATATTATTTCCAACCTTCAACAATATTCTCACTCTTGCTAATCTCCATTATTTTAGACAAATGTTAACAAGTGGAGACCACAAATGTGGTCTCATAGTTATATTAGTCTATTTACTTCTATATCCTCAGTAAAAAGAGTGATTAGTGTCAAGCTCACTACTAGTCCCTGGAGAACAGCTCTAAAAATCCACCCGGTTGATGATGATTCTCCAGAGAGTACGCTCTGAGATGTGTAAATTAATCAGTTCTTAATCCATTTAACGTGTGCTTTACTGATACAGCACACAGCTAATATTTAATCAGAATGTCACAAACTATTAAGTGACTTACCAAGTTTGGGTATGCACCATGAATATGCAAGTTTCAACAAAACCTGCATCAACAAGTTTTGCATCAATGTTTTATTTTTTGAAATTTTCTTTTTCATTAAAGCATGGTATTTATATATAAACATAAATTTATACATACCTAAATTTCTGAAAACAACCTTTCTGCTAGTTGACCCCGTACTTTCTGAGGCTAAGCTGGCTATATAACTAATCATTCCATTTTCCCTTTAAAAATACAGGCACAAAGATCCCTTTTCTAAGCCTTTCACAAGTTCCATGGCAATCTGAGTTTTATTTAAAATTGAAATCAAGCTGCAAAGATCACCGTGGAGAACTCTAAGGCCCTACCATTACAGTTACCTAAATTTGCTTCAATTTTGCTGAATTTTTCTTAGATATTCATCACTGGAAGGCATAATTCACCTTTCTTTCTTTTCTCCAATCTCTTTCTACAATAAATGCCATTAAAAAAATAATATATTTCAGTTTGTAATACGCAGATTGCGTGATTATAGATATATTAAAGGATGAATCCATTCCCATGATTTCTTATAAAACAGAACTAACTCAAATCTACAATTTCCACACGCTGAAATGATAAAAAGGATTTTGCAGGACACTGCAATTTTGTACAATCATTTCTTTATCTGCAAGGAAAGTCGCCAAATCAAAAATGAAGTAATTTGTATCTCATTTATGCAGGTGTATATAACTGTGGAAGACAGAAGCTATTTGGCATTGTCATGCCTATTTTTAATATATCTGCTTATATCTTGTTTAGTCTTAAGCATGTGCATGCTAATATAGCATACAGTAGAAGATAAATTTTCCTAAATTATAATTCCTTCAATAATATATTATGCATTGCCATAGAAACTAATTTGCAAACTATTTTCTACGTGGATCTAGAAGTACCGAAATTAAAGCATTTTAGGATATTTATTCAGAGCCCTGTTTAAATAGCAGTATACAGAAGAGCATTCCCTTCACAGCTGAAATATTCAAAATACTCCAAAAGGAGCCTGATGTAAAAAATTCTAGTCCAACTATGTAATTGTCAGACTTATAAACCTGGTCATACACATACATAGAGACTGATGTAAATATTCTGAGAAAATAGCATAAAGATACATGTAATTCTAGGAGGTTTGTTATGGCCAGTGGGGAGTGTAAATGGTTGTTTGTATATCCAGCACTGTGCGAATTCATGCATTTATCACAGAGATACAGACAGGAGTGCATGACATTATGGGGGGGTGTTTTTAGGGGGGACTTATTTCTTTTAATAACTACTAAAAGATTAATAGGTTGTCAAAGAGATCTCTCATATATAGACTTTTCTAGTCTTCAAATTGCTTACATATGCTTTGTAAGTGATATTTTTCCGAGCCTAACACCCTCTGTTTTGTAGGTCATACAGATATCTGCAGACTGTGAGGACACTGAAGGCGCTTGTCCTTTAGCCTTCTGCCTCACAACATGATTGAGCATCCATATACCTTACAACCATACACCCTGTCGAGTGTTATTCTCTTACATATCACAATTTACCTCGCTTTCTCCACTGAAACATGCAACCAAGCTGAGCAACAAGCTGCTTCAGCTGCCATGTCATTTCAGTTTTTACACATCTTCTCTTTTTATGTGTGCTCCACATCTCAGTGATGTCTCATCTCCCCATTCCACCGCCATAGGCTACAAGTCAGGAACAAAGCTAAGACTCAATGTCAAACAGAGGGAAAATGGGAAAATATCATAGAAGGGAAAATTAATGGGCACAAGCACAACTCTGAAACTTCCATCCTTATGGGCTTTGCAACCTCCCATTCTTTAGTCAAACCTGAAGTATTAAAAACACCTTAAAAAGTATTCAGCTCAGGAAAATAAAATTCAGAAAAAAAAGAAATTTATGCTTGTATATTTTTACATGCAAATATAAAATTAATATTAATTAAATGCCAAATTAATTTTTCCTCCACTCCACAAATGATCTCGTCATCCCTCCTTGTAAGTACACCAAAAGCAGAGGCTCACATACCCAAAAAGCCTCAGTGATTTCTAATCCCAAATCCAGGATGAGAAGTGATGAAGTTCCAGGCTGAAATCATGCTTCCCAAATCAGGCTTCCCTGCTCAAACTGGAACCCTCCTTTTATTTCAATGGAGAAACAATTTCAGAGTTAAATGCACGTATCTATCTTGACAATCCTGGTTAGTTCAAAATGCTACTTTTTTTTTTTTTCTCCTTTTTTTTTCTACTGGCTTTAAATATTTTCTGTCACAAACATTTTTATTTTTCAAGAAACTTGCAATGATTACAACCTATATTTAGAAAAATAAAACTAAAAAGACAAAAAAAAACAAAAACAAAAACAAAGAAAAACAAACAAAAAACAGAACACTTCTAAGGGGCAGTACTACATTCATTGATTATGTACTTGCAACACAAAAGCAGAGATCCCAGAGCATACCAACACATAGGGAAAAGTGGATCTTTCTTGTCTTTCTTGTTGTTACTCTCACATTACACAGATACTTCACCTAGAAAAAAGTACAGTTTTATTCAGAATCCCCTCTAGTAACCCTCCTCTTTCTGTAGCTCCCCAAAATCAGAGTCTGGCTAAGCAGAAGAGTAAATACTAATACGACAATTATTAACGTATCAGGTTCTTGGCTCCAGATGCTTGATCAGTAAATGAGTTAGCTGGGTCAGCTGAATCATCTTCCCTTCGCACGAGAGGCAACACCAAACCCTTCATCCTCCCCAGCAGGCATTACCTCGACATCAGGAATACAAGCTTAAAAAACTTCTAAATTTCATTAATTGATTTTCTTATCTTTTTACTGTCTGAAATGTGAGTGCTCATACTTGGGAACTGCCATGTTTTAACCACAAGCTTAAAACAGACAAAGCTTTTCACATCCTTTAGAGGGCCAAATCGGAGTGGATAAATAAAACGCTGCATTTTTGGGGGGGTGCTTGTATTCAAGCTGCATCTTCGCCCTGTTTATTAAGTAATCATTCCTGGGTACAAGTGTCAACACAATTTACGTTTTGAATAATGTGCAGCAGATAACCTCAATTAACAAGTAATTAGAGTCATTTTCCTATTAAGCAGTTTCCCTAATTGTTTTTGAAACCTGGAACTAAAATTGTAATAAATAATAAGTGGCCAAAACATGTCCCTGCATTAGCTTAATCCAGGCTCTTTCATTGGTGCCCGTGAAAAATACAGCAGACATAAGGGCTAAATATTCACTGTGCACGGGAGGGAAAAGGATGTTTTGTGGCTAGAGACCTCAGCACAGCCCAGTGTTTTCCTGTGTTTCTTCATGTTTTACCCCCTCAATATGAGCCCATTTCCTTCCTCTTCCTTCTCTCTTTTCCCCTCCATCATCTCTTACACAAACACCTTGCACAGAAAGCCATGGACTTAATCATTACTGTAGATTGACTAGAGCTTATCAGGAAAAAGCCACTGCACAGTAAATACACAGGGTATCTTTCCTGCCAAACTATAGTCTCTAGCACAAATTAATTTGATATCTCATATTCTGACTTGCCAGCATACTATACACCTGCTTACATAAAAGAATAAACGAGTTGTGCTTTCTGTTCTATTGTACAGGCAATTTGTTGTTTTGCCACTAATGATTGGAAAAGCCTCCTTCCCTTTGATATCTGTCTTTAAATGGATGTCACATACCAATTACAGTAGATGACCTCAGAGAACATAAAAATTTCAGATGTATTTCTCTGCTTGTGCTGCATGAACTCATGAAAAATACCTATCTCGCATTCTGGCTGTCGTTGCCAAAAAAGAAGAAAAAAAGAAAAATCTAGTTAAATCCTAAAAGGAATCCAGCAGCTGCTCTTCACCCTAAGCCAAAACAAACAAGCAAAGTAAAAACTAACAGAAAACCTACCCAGAAATCCCAGCACTACAGAAAAAAGCAAGTGCAATAATATTCTCTTCTCCTACAAACCTCAACCTTTGTCAAAGCCTCGGGTCTTGCAGATATATTTATCACAATTGCAGATGGAGAGCTGTACTGATAGGATATACCACTTTCCCCTGACAACGGGCAAAGGGAATAATTTCTAACAGTCCAGCAAGAAAAAGCAGTGCCTATGACAGCCCTGAAAATGCACTCTATTAGTATATTTCTAACTAGACCATCCCAATACAGTAGATACTTTGTTGTCATCTCTAAGAATATAGGTAATTAAGCTAGCCAGGGAAGAGTAAAGGAGTATTTTCCTCTTTTTGTAAAATTCTTGATAGGGTAATAAACCAAAAATAACCCTTTAAAATAAAAAGCAAATGTCATAAGAAGATATGCCAAGAAATTCCAGGAAAAAAAAAATATCTGGCAGGTACAGGAGGACGTGAGCTGCTCAAAAGGAATACAAACATTTAAATAAAATATCTTGCTGGAAATTAGGCTTTGTGAGAAATCCCATTGACTTCTTTTAAGTCATCTTATTAAAAGGTCTATTAATGCTTGGCTTGCACTTTGTGGCTATGAGAGATGTTGGAATGAAGAGCTATCAAAGGTGACTATCAAAGTTTTTTTTTTTTTTTTCCCCTCTTTTTTCCATTTAACTTTTCTAACTATTAAGCCACTCATTTCGTGGAGACAATCATTAGTGTCTTTAATGTGAAACAAAGCTTCTGGATAAGAGCTGCTAGCTGAAGATCAATATGAAAGATATCATTTCAGTTACAGCTTTAATAACTGTAACAATAGGGAGCCTGGCATTGCTGGCTTTATGCATTAATGTAATTTAGAATCTACCAGGTACAAATCTTATCAAACATTAGCAGTGACTGCACTGGGATTTTCTAGGTAAGGAAACTGTGTGATAAATGGAAAATATTTTAAAGGTAAATTTTCAAGTAATCAGGCTCATCCACCATCAAATTGTGAAAGAATTTACATGAAGAAAAATAAAAACAAAAGAGATCCTTGGGCAATGGTTGCAGGTCTTAATGAACTGGTGTGCACATGTGTAATACGTTCCCAGTATACCAGTCTGCCTCTCTCATTTAAATCGTCATAAGGCTCAAACGACCCACAAGACCAGAGGATTAGAAGCCAGAGCCAAATCCAGGGCAATTACAGATATCGGAGCAACAATATACTGTATTGTAGTAACAATTTCTGCCTCTAGGCTTTGCTGAGCCCGCAAAAGAGAGGATCCGCATGGGAAACCAGTAACACTCACCTGAACATTTCGACTACGCCACAGAATAGATGAGGAATTTTCTCCTAACTTGTCCCACAAGGACAACACAAAAGCTCCAGAAAAGCAGCCCTTCCTCAAGCCCAGGCTCTGCTGCTTCAGCCTGTCCACCTGGGGCAGTCATCAGTGCCCTGATCTCCCAAAGCTGCAGCAAATTTACTCTTCCCACCTTTTCTGGGCCCTCCTGCACCCAAATCCCTCCCCTTTTGTAACCACTGCCCAACGTTCTCACGCCTTCCACCTTTCTATGGTAGCACCATTCTTACTTTCCTTCAACAGCTCCTCTGCAACCACACTGGTTCTCTTCCCAGCTCTTCCAATTCCTGATCAAAAGAAAACAAACAAAAGAGAATATCCACCCCGCCCAAAAAGGTTAAAACAAACTTTGTGGGTTTTAGTTCTTCACTACAAAAGTATTCTTAAAAACTCATGCAACCAACTGGCAGTTTTTTAACCAAAGTGTTTAACTTGTGTCCAAATGTCTTCAGGTTTTAGTGCTTACAGGTGGCCACTGTAGATTTATTTTTTAATTTTGAGAAAGATCTAAACTGGGAACACTGAATTTTCAGTTTATCATTCGCTGATAAAAAATGGAAAGCTCAAAGTTGAAGTAGCCAGCTACTGGAAAGAGTTGGCACCTGGCACTTTAATTTTTAAACATGGGGGTTTTTGTGTGTGTAATGAGGTTATAAAGTAAAAGTGTGACTTCAGAATCACAATCAAGAAGAATGAGCTCCTAAGAACCGCTCATCTGAAGCTCGGTTGGTCCAAAACTCAGGTTTGGTTCAAATAAATGCAGAAAAGTTTGGATGCTTGTCTGGGTTTTCTACCTGCCTTGGGGCTAGAAATGTCATGAGAACAGATTCTCTCATCACAGCTGCAGTACTTTCATTTCTGGCCAGGCATGAAATATCCAGGAAAACAATCTTTCTTACGGTGTTCTGGGAGAGGAATGTGAGGGAAAATGGGATAGAGCATTTCACAGTCCTTCAAATTTGGTTCCAAAAGTGGAGGAAGATGCAGAGAATAGAAGGGATGGCATATTTTTTGCTTTATTTGGGTTTCTGCTGTATTCCTAAATGCAACTTTCCATTGTAGCTTTCAGGGTGCGGAGCACAATGATAGACCTTAAAAGCACTGCAAGAAGGGCTTAACCTTTTCAAAATTTTGGCCTCATTCAGTACCGTCTTAAGGTAACAAATATATATTTGTGCTATTGGTACAAATAAACCATAATAAAACCAATAAACCAAACTGAACCATAAAGAAAATATAATAATTTGGGCACTTTTCACAGACTGCAAAAATTAAGTTCCCTCTTTTAACTCACATCTTAGGGCCTCTGGTGCTTTCAAGGGGAAGATCTGAACTCCATTCTCCGTATGGATGTGAAATCGTAGAGAGCACATCCATAAATACAAAATCATAGATGATCAAGGCTTACTTTCATTAAGGATCTCAACCTTACTAAACGAGAAGTCAAACAGAAAATAAAATATTATCATGTCAACATTGCTAGGTCTGATCCTGCCCTTATGGCTCCTGCAGAAGAACCACTGATTTCAAAGGGAATTTCATCTGATTAAGGCTAGCAGTATTTTTGCTGTCGACTCTTTCTCTAAGAATAAGCACACTGCCTAACAAGGACGCTCTCATGTCTGCTTTAAAATCTCTTCCCAATATATTAAGCAACATTTGGTGAGCACGCCTCTATATTGTGCAACAGCGCATGTATTTAGGGCATGCACAGAGTAATCTTGCCTCCATTTCCTTATGTTAGTGGTGCAATTATTTCGCTGCAGTATTAAAACAAACAAAAAAAAAGCCTGGTTCCTTACCTCTCCTGTCATGTTGCATTGGGTTATTTTGTGTCACATGATGTGATATAATGTAACTCAATGCAAGGAGACACATGTCCCTTCTCATTGGAAATTTCAAGAAATGGAGCTTACTTTTCCCCTGTGGGGAGCTGTGCAGGTCAGGTGCCCAGGACTAGCTACGGGACCCTTGATATCATCTCAGTTTCAGTACCTACATATTCCAATCTTAGGGCATTTGGAAAGCATGCTAAATGCCACAGTTCAGCTGCAATACATTATTTAATAAAGGTAGCAAAAGAGGGATGTAATTCCCTGGCTTATGCTCCTTGCCACAATGCCCACCAACACACACAACCAGAGAGGCTCTTTTAAGCAATACTTTTAAGCACGGTTTTTCAAATACACACCATAAAGCGTGCAAGCTCTTGAAGAAGCATTTACAGAGCCAAAACAAGACATTTGGGGGATGAAAACCAGTGAGATAGTTAAGTGCAGAGGATATAGGTAAGGGTACAGGGCCAGGGGCCAGGCTGCAGCCAGCAGAGGGAGACCTGAGCGCCGCGTGGAGCTGCCAAGGCAACACGGAGGGTGTTTCTGGCACAAAATGTCCAAAATACCAAACAGTAAATTTGTTATCGAATCACTTTGTGGGGCACATTGGGCTGCGCTGAAAATTGGACAGCACCGCTGCGTCTCTCAGCCTGTTCAACACCCCCTTCGTCGATGGGGCCCTCTTTTGGTGAAAACATCAGAGATTTGGGGGTGGTTTTTCCCCCTTTTCTTGGTGCATCACGCAGCACCCAGGCATCTTCCTCTTCCCAGATGCTACAGGCTTACCCGAGGGGGTCAAAACCTGATATTACCACAGGTTTTACCACAGGTTTCCAGTGGGAGAGAGGAAACAACTTGGGAAGGAGGAGCAGCGAGGCGCCATGCTCTCCTCATGCCCTGCGCTTTCCAGAGCCGCCAGAGGCCTCTGTCGCCTTTCCTAAAGGATCGGGGGAAATCCCTGTTTGCTCACCTGCATTTCTTGAGGGAAAATGAAGAAAAAATGGGTTCATAAGCAAGAGGAACGGTGTATTTTCCTTCTCCAGCTCAGGTAGGAGGGAGGTAGTACTGCACCTCAGGGCAGCCCCAGGTCCTGGCTGGTGACAGCACCTCCACCTTGCACCAAAAATCCCACCACCGACAACAAAAATCACCATTTTAGGGTTTATTTATTACCAGGGGGATGAGAGACGGGTGGCAGAGCAACACTGGGGCAGCCGAGAGGTGCCAGGGCCTGGCCAGACCACCTTGATAAGTGACAACCTTGATGATGTCACTTAGATTTTTCGATGCCACCCTCCCTGCATGCCCCTAATAAGTGATTTATCCACAGGGATTTTTAGGGGTGTGCGGATCTCCAAACTGCAAACAGATTAATGATAATATGAACATCTTACTCCTTCAGCAGAAAAATAACGGGGAGATACTCACTGAGAAGGTGCCAAAACCTCGTCGGTGAGGAAAATAGCTCAATACTAATCAGTCACCTTCAAAATAATCGTATTTTCCAGCTGTCAATCATGGGCATGTCAAGGTTTTGCAGTCAGCAACTCTGGCTATAAACACTCATGTTTTTATTATTTGAAAAAAAAAAAAAAAAGGAGGATAAAATAGAAAAAAAAAGAATTGAAGAAGGGCAAAGCCAAGCTATTTGGCATGTGGACTTGTGCTTCTGTAGCATCAGCTGCGAGTGCCGGCATCACCTGTAATCTCCAGTCCCGCTCTGCCCCCTTGTGCTGCTGCAGCCACAGAGCATTCACCGTCAGCTTTGTGAAGGGGGAAAAAATGAAAAATAATAAAAAAAATATTAAATACCCCAAGCCCTACTGTCACTTCTCACTTTTCTGGCAAGTTCAAGGTCAGTGCCTAGCTATTTTCAGCTCATCTCTTCTTGATCCATGCAGAGAAATGACAAGGTAACGTGATTTGGGGTCAGCTGTATTACAGGAGCCGTTACATAAACGGAGAAAGTGGAAATCAATCCTAGCTGACAGTGTCTTCAGGATAATCAGCGCTCACTCCATGCCGCTGTCAGCTCTCCTGCGTCAAACACCATGTTACTTCTGTCAGATCTCCTTAACAAAACCCGGTTCTCACTTTTGGCAAAGTAAATAAATATTTCGCTCGGGCTTGCACTTAATTCATTGTTTGGAGAACTTTAGCGCTCTGGACTTGCAAACCATCCCCATTTATACCGGAAAGACATCTTTGCCTGTCGCCTCCATTACTGCCTACAAAGGGTTTTGGCAACGACGTGGTCTCGTCTCGTGGAACGCCCCGCTCTTACATTTTGTGCTTGATTTCTTCCTGCGATGACTGTTCTCCAGTTCTCGACTTTGACCAGACCTTGGCTTTCCGAAGTGCTCACCTACCGGATCGCCGCCATCACCCGAGCCCTAGCAGGGCTTCCCCTCTAACGTTTTAGGACACCTTACACAATTTGTCTGATTATTATTACTTTATCTGAATCATTTCCTCCCGTAAGTAGACATCTTCCCTAACACAGAATTATGAACATATCATTTCACAAGATGTGCCGCGTTAGCCGCGTCTCGATGACAGCACATGGCATGTCCGCTTAGGGAAACAAACAGCTATTCTATCCCACCCACCTTGTGCTCCCATGAAACTGCCAAGCCTGCAGTACTCCACTGAAGAACAATTTGCCATAATATTAGTTGTCAGTAAATTCAAAGACGGAACTCCTAAAGCTATAAAATGGATTAGAAGCAATTTAAAAAAGAATTAACAAACTAGAGTAAGAGTATACTGTCAACAAACAAATGCTTCATCATAGCACTGTAATTTGGAATTTTAATTACCCCTCTGCTTCTGTAACAAAACAATGTCTGAACTGGCAGCCATTTGAATCTCTCACAGGTCATTGAGCATTCTAGTTAATTACTCTATGAATAGCCTGTTTTTCTCCCCTCTGGAAACACGTTTCTAATGGCAGTCAAGGTCTGACAAATGTGTCATCTACATAATTAGCTAGGAAGCAACACAAAACATTAAACATGCTTTGTGCCGACAACTATCAAAACATTTCATTTGTTGTCAATTATTCATTACTTTGTAGGTTCTGAAGGGGTTGTTATTATGGAAATAAGTCCAGATGCTAACAAGGTTAAGGTTTTTTATTCAAATTAGTAATCAGAGGACTAACTTTAAAAAAATGTATCCCGTGCACATTTATGGTGGTGTTCAATCAGTACTAAATTATAAACGAATTTAGTTGAGTTCAAGTTAAAATAGCCATGGCAGAGCACATACACTAATTTGTAGAGTTGCATCTCTCTTTGAAGTTGCAGGATCTAAGCCAAAGTAGTAAACTTTCAGAACCTTTGGCAAGACTAATTTGTGCTTGGTAAATAGAGTAAAGATTTTCACAGCATGAGATAATGTAAGATTGCAAAGAAAAAAAAAAACTAGAGGTTTTTGAACCTTTTTTCTATGCTTGTGTCACACTGAGTAAAAGTCAAAATCAGCAATTCCAACCCATATAATATCTTGTCTGAACTTCCGTTTAACAAGGAAGCCAAGCCAGTTACATTCACTGCTCCCTTAATATAGCTGAAATGAATTTAGCCAAGCTTTTAAGAAGAAATAGGTGCTGGTTATTTCTTCTTTTTTTCTTTTTTCTATGATCTCATTATGATGTTGCCTATCAAGCTATGCAGCTAAAATGTCGCAGTGAAAATGCCTGGAGTACAAATAAATGGGGAGTTGAACAATAAAATTAACTTCTTCCTTTTTAACCAACATTATTTCAGTTGAAGTGCTACAGTACAAATACACATAAAGAATGTTTGCAGGGTGCATGTATATTTAAGAAAAGAAAAAGTGGGAATCATTTTTGGAAAAACAAAAGGCTTCCTTCTGAGCCGTGCGACTGGCAGGAACGCCTGGCATCAAACGGCTGACCTTGAAAAGGGTGAGGAGGCAAGTTAAATTGCTCAGTTGAACTGTATTGCTTACTGAAGGCAAATCAAACCCTAAAATACCCTAATATATTAACAACCTACTTCTGGCCTCCAAGTCAAAGCAGTTTATGGTCTGTGTGGCAGCTCCCCACGCAGCGGCCCACACCAGATGGTGAGAGGCCTTTCGGGAGGGCCGAGCGGCGGAGGCCTCGGCGCGCAGCGCGGGCGGCACGCGGCCCTCCGCGAGCCAACACGGCCAGGGAGGGGACATATGACTCATTTCAGCTTTCGTTTCCCTGCACTAGAAAGGAGAATGACTAATGTTACTCAACAGATTCTTTTTTCCTATGTATGATTTCTCTCTTTTGCCCAGTACTCACATTCAAGAAATTAGACTAGACTCGTCTTGTAGACATGCCGCTTTCCCTGGAACCTGTTCCTTTTACACACTAGCTGAAACACAGTGATCAACACCACAAGCTTGCATTTGCTGACAATTACCACATTTGTCATATGAAACTCATATATTTTTCTAGGTCTCTCCCAATACTAATGTATAATTTGTGCAACAACTTGAAGGGCTCACAGCTGTTCCCTTATAGATAAAAGTAGATACATATATAATAGACCGCTGAATGAGAATAAAATCTGTGGTGAATAAAGAGTGGGTAGCCACTTTTAGAAGACAATAAATAAAATATTATGCACTTTCCTCCTCAAATGTACACAGCCATGAAAGGTACAGTTGTGGTAATGTTTTGTCAAGATCTGTTTTTCTTACTTTTTTCAGCAAAAAATTAAAAAAGAAATGCAAAATGTGAATAAAAACAGAATCCTCAAAAACTTTCCCCAAATAAACTAAAGGAAGCTCTGATGATCTCTTAGAAAATGAAATAATCCATTTCCAGCTAAAACTACCCATAGCGATGAAACTGAAAATATTCTAAGGGAGGGCTGTAGTCTGTCTTGTAATTAACATTAAACAGATAACATATTTATGAGGAAGTCAAAATATTTTGGAAGCCGATAATCCTGTAAGCCTTAACATGGTATAAAAACAACAAATAAATGCAAAGTGTTACTGTTACACATGCCTGCCTGATCAATGGTTTTCACATATTGATCTATAAATGGAGTTGACAGTCTGTGTTGGCTGCACATTTTCCAAGCAGCTCTATTTTTGTACAAAACCAATACGGGCAATTACCTTTGTTTGAGATGCCAAGTCTTATCAATTCAATGTGATTTAGTGTCATTTTAATTAAATATCAGGACCTACTTCAGGACAATCCATACAAACAAAGCCTCAAACTTGACTATAAGCTTGATTTGAAGTAAACATGTACAAGCCATGCAATTTCAAAATATGGCTCAAAAACTCTGCTAAACAGAAGGTTTATATTTTTAGCAATTTTATTTCTATCTTTTTGGCTAGCTGTAACTTTGGCAAGTATTCTGTGATCACAGGAATAAGAAACAAAAGAAGATTGTTTCCTGCTTCTCTGATAAGGTATTAGGGAGATAAATAAACCTACCAGTCTGTTTCATCTAATCAGAAGAAGCTCTAATGCAGTAACATTTTGGAATGTCTAACACTCATTAAAATTTGGAGTTCGGAATTTGGAAAATTTGGGAATTGGAAAATTTGGAATTTGGAATGTCGAACACTCATTAAAAAAAAATACTTTTCATTGTTTCAGGTTGTTGAATGAAGCAACGTGCACTTCCGTGGGGTCTAAGAGATGAAAATAGAGAATTGTCCATGTACGTTGCTTGTTCAGATACTAGCATTAAGCACAGAAAGAACCCTTGCTTACCATAATTTGTCTAGCTTCATTATTTGTGCTCTTTAAATGTACATTAATACCATTTTCAACCTTTGCACAAGGCTCAAGCATTTCTGCCATAAATAAATAACTAAAAACCACAAGAATCTACATTTAGCTTTTACATCAGTTTCTGTATTCCGCATTTGCATCTTTACTACTATAAAATGCACAAGTGCATATGGCCCTACTGATGTCTGATGCACATCCCTCTGTCACACTATAGAAAATAATCTGTCCACCTTCAAAAGTATAGCCCCAGGTGTGCTTGCAAGCATCATAGCAAATGCTTTAGAATACTGCAAATCCCTTAGAGAAAATTATCTATTTTCTTCTCTATAAATCACTAACGATCTCTCTAGATTTATGTCTGTTTTTTTTTCCATTTATATTCTGAGCATTATTTTTTTTCAAATATGTTTTCGAAATATATTTTCCTATTGATTGTTCAAAATGTGCCAAATGCTGATTACCTTAATCCATTGAAGTCAAGAGGTTTTGCATAAGTTGGGTAAAGAGGATTTGACCCATTTATTAACAGAACATACAGTGTAGTAGACATACCTTATATGTGCAGCAAGAGAGTAACACAAATTCCCTTATTCGGCTATCGCTAGTGTTTAAAAGAAAAATCTCTCCAATGACAGGACAAAAATATTCAGTCAACGTGAAACAGAAAATAGGCACAATCAGCGGATATCTTATAGACTCTGTCAAACATCTGAATAGAGACAGACTGTTGAGTTAATAGAAAAGGAGGATAATTGTTTTGTTTTGTTTTTTTAACCTTCTAGCACACAATAATGAGCATTGCTTGGCATACTAGTGCACGTAGCTTTAGCAGCAGGCTGTGTGCCTTGAAAAGCAAAGGCGAGAGCTGCGTATAAAAGTGCACTGAAAGATTATTTCCTGAGTTACAGAACAGGATTGCTAAATGTACATATCAGCCGAACGCTGCTTTTTCCAAAAGCCTTCGACAAACAAAGGCCCCATTCCTTTTCCTTGAATCCTTCACAAATAACACGCGGAGAATCAGATATGCCAACGTGGAATTGATACAGATACTTCAGTGGTCTTTTACACTGGAATCACACTGCATTTCAAGCACATATTTGAAAACCGTTGGATCCTTAAGAATTTTGCTTTTAGTCTGGCTTTAGCAAACAACTTTAAGAGGCTTATTTAAGTAAATATGCCAAAATACTTTCAGTCTGTCAATATCTAGTCAGAAAATTCTGCACAGTAAAAAGAGATGAAAAGAATTGAAATAGAAAGGAAATTAGTAGCATGGCAAGCTTTCAACCTATTATATCAGAGCCAAGTTTGCTTGGTAGAATGACATATACTCAGTAAAATTCCACTTTTATATAATTAGCTACTAAACAAATGCAACACGAAGCAACTTTTCAGCTCTCAACCAGTGAACATATTTTGTACCTGCTATGGTTATTGGAATGCAGCAGTGAATATTTATGCCCAATTTAACTTTTTAGAGCCCTTGCTCTGTAACAGTCCAGCATCCTATCCCCAAAACTAAAGTTATGTAACAAGGTAATATCAACAATGAGAAACTGCATGATAAAATCCTGCCCAAAAGTGAAAAATGCTAATTTTGTCTCATTTAGCAGCTGGATACAGAAATGCTCATTAGTTTTAAGAGGGTTAATCCTTTTAACTTTTGCATATTGATATGCCAATTATGCCTAATTGTACAAGAGGCATCAGTCAAGGTAATAGTGCATAAACACATGAAAGTTATTAAGTACATCCCAACATGTAATAAAGTAGGTGTTAATTGGTAGCTGAGTTCTGCAGGCTATTGAGGTGGATAATTCATTGAGAGATGGATCACTTGTAATTTCTCTACATAATTCCTTTTGCAGTCTCATGCTGTGATGTTTTCATGCTTGTCAAAAACAACTGCAGCCTAGTGCCTTTTGTTAAACACAGCCAATAAAATACGTTAGGCATCATTAAATATACTTAACTTTTAAACTTTTTCAAAGGTACAGTTCTTCCTGATAATACATTATACTATTCCCAGTAAATTACTCTAAGCATCGTTACAGGTTTGTGATGGAGGAACATTTCACTTCAGATAAAAAGGAAGAAACACGAAGAATGTGTTTCAGGCACACAATATTTTTAAAAGGAAAGTAAATGAATGTCTTATCAGCTACAAATATCTAAAGAGATTTTTCTCTGGAGAAATATAATAAGGCACATCCCTGAAATGAATTAAGCTATACCAGAGAAATAAATGATTAAAATGATTTATTTCTGCATAAGTCTGAAGCTAAAATTAAAAGAAAAGGAAACATAACTGCTCTAGTAGGCTTCTTCCATTTAATAACTTTGTTAGAAAGCTCAATATTTCATAGGAATCCATTATATTAACAAAACAAAAAGTAATAGTTCACATGGTTGTAGAAAGTGACTGAGTCTTGGGGATTTGTCCCCAGCTAGCAGAGTTTTTGCCCTCATTTGCATTCTCTGAGAATAAAATGGATCTGGAGTCCAAAAAGTGGCTAACATTGCATAAATAATTTTGTAACATCATATGGCCTCAGCTGCAAGTTGCCACCATTACAGAAGAAAATTAACCAGGAGAGACTCATACCAATCAGTTTGTTTAGTAGCTCTGGAGGAGTACAGGGGCAGGGACACAACTGGCAACAGAGTTCATCACTAACTATTTAATTTTCCCCCAAAATGGTAATGGAAAAAAAATTACTCAACTCTTTCAACTCTGCTTTCTACTAAAATGTGAAGAAAACTTTAGGGTCTGATTTTTGCAAATCATTCACGCTTACAGAAAGACCATTTATATTTTGTTATTGACAACGTTGTCCCTCACTTAGGAAGTTGCAATCTCCATTTACTTTGTCTTGTTTTGGTGTTTGCCTTTTAGAAATTGTGCCACATATGTGACATTGCAAGCACTATTCTCGACAGCAACTGGACAATTATTATAACACCTGAGAGTTTAAATGTGGAAGTGGTACTAGGATCCCCACCACTAAAAGTGATGTCTATATTTCATTGAAGGAAAATTGTCATTCTAATACCTAGTGATACTCCTATTAGTGCCATTAAGTTCCTTCTTGCAAGAGGTTATTCAGAATTGACATTTTAACCACACTTTAATTAATTCTGTGCCTAGGACACTTTACTTACAGGTTCAGCAACCTTCACGTTGTCAGCCAGAATCATAGATTTGCTTTGGCTCAGTCTGTCATGGTGACTGTTAGCACTTTTGATCCTCATTTGAACAGCCCCTGTACTGTGGTAGGAAGGATTTGCCTTTTCAGAGGCCATGTCAGAAGCCGCCGACCTTTCCATGGTTCCTGGGTCGCACCTGAAGAACATAAAATAACAACATCAATCTGGAGGCTCTTCAGACAAGACCATATCAGTGCTGATTATGTTTCAGTGCAGTCAGGAGAAAACGCGGACTTATCTAGCTGGCAAAATCTTGATCCTCGTTGAACGCTGCAATAACTACCAACTGTGTGAGCCCGTAGCTTTGTTATTGTCCTTATCGCTCACCCATCCAAACTGCCTTGGAAGAGTTAGTGTATGCAAAAGATTATTCTTATCTCAAAAGCCATTCTTCTCTATGGTGTAATCTCCTGCAACCCTCTGCCACGTCCAGCTGGCAACCAACACGCTTTGTCTTTGGCCCTGCTCACGCTACATGTTCTAAATCTTGCAAAGGAAGAGACGGGCTTCGAAAGCACTTAACATATCTTGCCTCTACAGTTCTGTATATGCAAGATGTGCACTACAAGCACATTGCAAAGCTGTGCTGGAACCCTGCTCACAGACCAGTCTCAAACCCACATCTAGTAAACTGCCCTTAATTTTAGCAACCTTACTGCCAGCATAGATGAGATTTTTGTTTCTTCATTCTTTTCCTGGAAATTTTCCTGGAAAAAAAGAAATGAGGAAATGGAGAATGCAGGTCTCAAGCTCCAGGAAAGACCAAGGGGAAATAGGACATAACAATCATATTTATAAGGAAAATAGATAGTGTTGTTATTCCCTATGACAATTCTGCGATGCTAAAAGATCTGTCATATCGAATACACCATATTTTTTACAAAATGCAAATCTAACTGCTTGTTGTCACTGAGGACCCCCAGACTCCCCAGCAGCACTGCTGGGTGACCTCCTGTCTTACTGTCAGTGCAACTCAACAGACTCTAGCTATTTTATCCACTGGAAAGAGGTACTGTATATGTGCTGCACAAGTCTTTGGTGCAGTGGTCTGCATTCAACCTTGCTCCGTTTTCCTCCCCCTAATTCACCCTGGCACTGCTATGTGTAAATTGTGGGTGAGGTAACATGGTAGGAGGCCACAGTAAGACTTACTGTTTCTGTGCAACTGCACAAGAAAACATGTAAGAAAGAGATACTCTATAGGCTGGAATTGCCGGAGCCAGGCAAATGGAAATCTGAACGGTTGAAAATTAGCCATTTCCAAAAGTGTTTGGAAAGCACAACCTTTTGCTAGCAGCACCTCCCTAAGCTCTGAAGACTCTGAAAGAAGAAATTCTCTGGTGGTAAAAACTCCAGTCGTAAGAGAGCACCGGAGCAGAGGAAGGTTCAGTGCTGGTTTGTACGTGGAAGGAGGACAGGAGGGCTCCAGCATTTCTCGCGGCAGGACTACAGCCTATTGGGCTAATGGAGCGATAAACAGCTCCCATAGCATCACCCTCTCCTGGCCCCAGAAAATCAATTCCTGCCAGAGCCTCAATGCATAGATCTGGAGGACGGCAGTGAGAGGTCAGGGGATTTCACCTCATATAGAAGCACAGGGAAACACAGCACTATCAAGGAGAGAAATGGGAAGAAGAAAGTACTTTGGCGTTAGGGATCACTCACGCAACATTATGCGCTGTGATAGAAACACCAACTGCAATTGCAAGAAGCAATAAAGCTCGTGCTCCAAGGCTGCCTCGTGCATTGAATTAGGTACTCAAGGATCCTTATAGAAGATGAACTATAGAGAGAGAGGGGAAAAAACGGCTGAAGCAGTTGCTGTCCTCCTCAGGAGCACTCAGTTCTGTTTCTGCCACAGAGCTTGCATGGGAAATGGGAGCAAACTCTCAGACCGATCTTTGTGAAGGCAATGCTGGGCTTTCTTCATTTCCTGCGATGCTCCTTGCCACCCTATGGAGCAATCGCTGCCGAAAGCAACGTGCTGGGGCCTTCGCCGATTTGGCAACGTGCCCTGCAGCGGTGCTAAACAGGGAGCGATCCTGCCCCCTTCCTAAACACAAAGATCCAAACTGCTTCGACTTTCACTGCTATCAAACCAGCATCACTTCTTGGCAGCCTTTCGGAGGCTCCGGGCTGCAGGGTTGATCCAGGGCAAGAGGCAGGAGCGACACTGGCTCTGTCACCAATCAGTGTTGGGTTTGAGCACATCACTTCCTTACATTTTCTTCTAAAATCCCCCTACCTGTAAAACACCAACATATCCTCTTTGGAGTAGAATGAGTTCTAATTCGGTGTTCTCAATCTGTTGTTGTCAGTACATAAAGTGCTGTAAAAAAGTTCAATGCCACAACAAAATCAGGCCTGGGGTCTGGAACAGGAGCACAAGCCCTAGTTTAGAAGTCTTTCAAAGATCTCTGAGTATTTTGATACTAATCTATCCGAGCTTCCATTATTGTCTCTAAATTAAGGCTAATTCTCATGCCTCGTGGGGTTATGGGTTTCTTATATATTTCCAAACTAAAGAAACCACCCGAAAGAACTACATACCAGCGTTCCCTCTGCCAGGCTTTTATCTAGCTTATCATGGCAAGATCTTGCAGAATACAAAGAAAAGGTGCATTTTGTGGGCGTTTTTCCCGGTAGAAACCCTTTTGTGCTTGCCCGGGGCAGCACATTGGCAGGCCCCGGCCCGGGCGCCTCATGCCAGCAGGTGGCAGCCTGCCCACGAGCGGCGCCGCCGCTGTGGCAACCACCCCTTTTCACTTTTTTTTTTTTTTTAAAAAAAAAGCAGAAGGGCAAAGAGAGTCAGGAAACATAACACGTTAGCGTAAAGCAGAAGGAGGAACCATCTTTCGCTTTTACGATTTGGTGTTTCTAAAACTGCCACCGGTGGCATCAGGGTCAGCTTCGGCCTGGCTTTCCGGGGCAATGGGTTTCTCCTTCTCCTCCATGCGGAGCTGCCGGAGGCTCTCCCTGCTCCTTCTGTCGTTAGCTCGTTTGCTGCAAGGCTGCGAGTTAGCGCCTGGACACAACATTTAGTTTTGGAAGTGCCTATGGTAGATTTACCAGAGAAAAAAGCGCTAACCCACAACCTTCCTTCGTGTTGTGTGTAGGGCTCCTGGAGCCAAGGGCCAGCCCAGCTTTATTACATCCCTCTCAGAGGAAAGGAGAGGGGCAAAACACTAACAAAAAGCCATGCTGGAAGGATGGGTGCAACCACTGGGCAAAGGGGTGCCAAGGGTGGCATTAGCTCATGTCTCCCTGCTGTTGACTTCCATTAGCCACCTGGATTTCACTTAGCTGCCCTCAAAGTTGCATCTTTTGCTCAGGTAGCCTGCAGCTTGGCCCAATAAAGGACCCTACCAGCTACCCTAATGTGCTCCCGGTTCAGGATTAGGCCTTTGTTGGCAAGGAGCAAAAACCTTGTGCATCACCCTAGAAGAAAAAGCACTGACACAAAGTCAGACAGAAGCTACCAGAGGGGAGTACCAATTCTGGGAGCAGGCAAAAACATTACACTGAGTGTGAGAAAGAAGCACTTAACTTCTGAAAGGAGATAGATCAACATATCTCTGGTGCAAGAAGCTCAACAGAGCTGAAGGGACAAGATTGCCTTTCTGGTCGGGACAGCAGGCAAATCCAGAAACTCAGAAATCCTCACTGCGGGGAAGGGGTGCATAGTTTTATGAAATGGTTCCTATTGCTTGCCCCCATAGTCATTGCTGGTGTCTCAACACTCATCATCACTGCCTCATGGGTTGTGCTGAGGGTTCCCGGGGAAATGCCCCCGCACGCAGCATCCCGGCACCGAGCGGGGCGGCTGCAGCCGCTGCTGCACATGCACAAGCACATGCACAAGTGACATTTCCTGCAGCTCACAGATCGAGGGATAAGACGCATAAGATACTAAAACCTATTTTCTAAGCGTACAGATGGCTTTCAAACATGTGGCATGGAAGTAATGAGTGGTACAGAGGTGAAAAATGAGAAGGCACATGCAAATTGCATACACTCTAAAACCGTTTCTGAGAATCAGGCCCGGCGTAGGAGAGCAGCGAGCAAACTGCAGAGATCAGGAGCTGGGGGGAAAGATCAAGGCTCTCACAAAGTGCTGGGGCTTAGCAAAAACTATTGAAAATAGCATTTTTTTCTTTAAAAACAGTGTTTTCAAAAAAATCTTAATGTATGATAACAATTAAAATTTTTCAACTATTTATCATTTCCTTCAGAAAGGAAAGAAGCCTCTTCTCTCCTTTCTCTTCAAAAAGAAGAAAGAAATGATACAGGAAACACAGTAACACCACTGTTAATTTTTCTATTAAGAAAACCTTCATTTGATCTTTTATTGAAAAGATGGAAAATACATTTAATTTTTGGCCAAATGAGGAAAGTAAACAGTGCACCCCCCTGTCATTCCTATGCCTTTAGTACTTTAATTATGGTTTCTGTATGACAGTGGCAGCCAGTAAGTTTTCTTCTCCTAGAAGGACTTTCATCTTGCAGGTATCAGCTTTTTTAATGCATTTTGGAATGTTACTTTGTCCAAAAATGCATCATATAATGCCAGACTTCCTGGTATTACTCAGTAGCATTTTTTCGTGAGTTTCATTACGGTATCAATAAAGTTAGTACATGGATTTTCCACAAAATAAAGCAAAACATAAGTTCCTCAAGAGGCAAGAACAGCATTTCTAAATTTTGGCCTGAGCTATGCCTACATTTCCTACGGCTGTATATAATAAAAGACAGAGTGCAAATGTTAATTCATTAGTATCTTGTACCAAGTATTTATAACAAGTACTTTCATCCAAGAAGGGAAAAATTTACTCATGATTAATATAATTGGTTGCATTTGTTTTTCAAAATGCTGAGATTAAAATCAATGTATATAATCTTGTGCTTAACAAAAGAGCTTTTATTTTCTTCCAGCTATCTTTCTTCCTTACAACTTTTGCACCGCTATCAAATCAGAAGTGTAATGAGCATGAAAGTGCTAAACATAATAGAATTAAAGCACTGCAGAAGTTAAGTGCATCTGATTCCACATTCACTAACTCCATCCTTCTGCTGCTCGGACTGTGCTGGAGAGCACAGCACATCACAAAGAACATCCTGGTGCAACCATATTACAGAAGAATGAAACTCCACCCTACACCAGCACAAACCGTAGAGCTGAAGCAAACCATTCAAATGGAAGAGGAAGTAAGAGTTAACAAATAACAAAAC
>NW_010583723.1:0-11654 GCF_000705375.1 Tinamus guttatus | reverse complement strand
ATTGCGGTGTCTGTGAAAAAGCACCTAAAACTCGACACACCTTTGTAACTGCTTCTGCTGTTGGTTTTTGCTCTTAGAGCTCTCTGTGCCATTCGTTACCTCGGCCCAAGAGGGCTCTGGGGGCAGTAACTGCCTAATGCACAACTGATGGAAATGAGGGAGAGACGAAGCAATATAGGCAAAGAGAGGAGGCAATAAATGGCACGTGGCTTTTCCCCTTATTCTTGTGTCCACACTGCTGTCTCCTGTCCCTCCCAAGCTGCTCTCCCAGCTGACACGGCACAGGCTGTTGCCCAGACCGAGCCCGGGGCAGGGACACAAGCAGCAGGGGCTGTGCAGTGAAATGGTGTGCAGGGCCTGAAGCCAGTTCATCGAGTAGCAGAAAAAACCTTTGTAATGCAAATGCAAAGCAGATGTACGGTTCCTGTGCCTTTTTCCATTGCAGAGAGATAACATCCCACTCGGAATAATTTGCTCTTAGGAGCAGCATTCATGTCTACCATCAATAACAACATCTGTGGTCAGAGTAGGAGATCAAGAGCAACTCTACATCACCCCTCGATGGGTCTTTCCTGCTGCTTGAGCCCTTCATATCCAATAGAGAGAGGTGTTCCAGCAGAATGCCACGTGCAGTAAAATGTCCTTAGGTTAACACCACAGTTTCCCTTGTGGTCCAAACTCACGATGCCATCAGCAGCCACCAGCGAATCAGCTGGTATGCCCTGCTTCCAACCACAGCCAAGCATTAATGTTGTTAGCCCTAATTACCTCACCATCTATTAAATCTTTACCTGCTGCAGCCGTATTAGACTCTCACTGCTGTCTCTCAAAGCCAACAGCAAATTGAGTGGTCATTGCAGCGGTCTCCTTACTCAATGCTTTTAAAAACTGGCTTTGCAGACACTCTTTTCTATCCAGTATTTGAAGGCTTTCTGCAAATAAAAGAAGAAATGGCCCACATAGTTCTTCAGACAGTTCGCACAGGCATGAACAGATTGTCCATACCTCTTTTGTAGTCGAAGAGTAGAGTGTAAAATCTTTTTTACTTTATTTATAGCAACAGAGCTTTATTTAGTTAAGAAAAGTTCTATGGTATAGAATATAATCTCTAAAGAGAATACATCTAAAAGTGAAGTTCTTCACACAGCTAGGCCCCAATCACAACAGACTTCCTAGGCAGTATTACAATCCAAGATGTAGAGCATTTTCAAGCACTATTGTTAAAAAAAAAATCTAAGGCTGCAGAATCTTTCACCTTTTAAATTGATGCTTGCTATGACAAGTATTTTCAAGCTTCTCTCGTAATCCTCCTACATTCAGAGAGTATTATGTCCTACAATAACACTTGGTTAGTAACTACATATTTCTCACGATTGAAATCTCATGTACCAGGGTCACATCGAACAGAAACAAAGTATGTTATCATTTAATGCAATTTCTTCTAGGTTTGTGCAATATAGAGCATATAGTTCCAGACAGGTGTTAGAGGCCTGATTCTGAGCCGAGTTTCAAAGCAAAGCTGCCGAAGTTCATTTCAGTGGAGTTCACTCTACTGAGTTACAACACAAAAGCAGTGTTAACTATAGCTGACCTAATTCTATAGCAATCCAAAGAGTATGGTCAGACCATTTATTGCATTAAAAAGCCAGGTGGGGAAAATATAATGTACTGCGGGGGGGAAGGGCACAGGCTTATACCACTGTACAACAGTGGTTGTGGTGTAGGGTATAATCACATGCTGTAAGTTGTTCTGATGATAGAGTCCCCAATAATTGAAGTTTTAAATTGCACTATTTTATTTTGCGAACCTGAGACTTCTCACAGGTGTTGACAAAATGAGCTTTTCCTACCGTTTCACGTACAGTACGAGGCAGGACCTTGTGGGGGAGGACTCCACACCACAGCTTACAAACTGTTACAGTCTGGTCCTTCAGTGATTTCCTGCCCATTAACCACAGCACTAAAAATAAAAGGAGCAGCTTAGTGCTATGAAGCTTGGCTGTAGCCTGTTCTAAGTTTTCTACTTGTAATAGCAGCCTACACCATCAAATATTAAAGGGACACATAAAGCAGCAATAAAAGATTGAGATTGACTCTCACTTTATGATAGATGGTAGCAAAATTAGGACAAACACACAGTCAACCAAACATACAGTTTCAGTGGAAAAGTTACTAATTTTTATCACCTCTTAACCAGTTTGTCTCAGATTTGGTGAAGATTGATGCAAGGGCAGAATATTTGAATAGACATACTAGATGGGCGGTGGCTCCTCATGAGGATTAAAGCAGAGAACTAAGATCCTCTTTGGGTCATTATAAAAACCTTCCTGATGGCCAAAGCCCCTGAGTCTGCTCCCTGGGAAGACCCTTAAAAACAACATACTGGAATGAGAAAGAAAAGCAGAGATCCTGAAAAGCAACTTGAACCCTGTAGGGCAGAAATGTTTTATCTCTGGAAATGCTTCCATACCTGGACAGAAATGGCCTGAGCATCAGAAAGACAGTGGGGGACAGTCCCTGTTTCAAAGCTGAGCAGATGAAACACCAAACTCCTTACATCCATATTTTATGACTACAGACCCTTTTCTGACCTTCTTTGATTTCCATGACCTTCAATCTACAGGACATCTCTGCACAAATAAATGTTAGGAAATATGACTGGTATACTACTGGAAAAGAACAACACTAGGCAATGGTGTAAAGGAGTTTTTCAAGTCAACAAGGGTCTGGTCTCTTCTTACATCACTTAGTTCCTTAATAATATTTCCTGTGAGGGTTTTGGAAAAGGTAGCAGTTGTTTCAAAAACTTGTCTGTACAAAATTATCATATGGGAGAGTGGGAGAGGATAACTCAGTCTATATTTGCTATTTTAGCATCAATTTAGTATCTAGCTTCAAATAGAGCTTGAAGCTCTATTTGAGCATAAAGTAGCCTTTATGTACAGTTTGGCCTACATATGTTCTGGAAACAGATGCCCATAACAGAAATTCGACTGAGTAGGTAAAAGAGGCCTGAGAAAAATTGCTACTTCTAGGTCTTCCTGTCGGCAATGTTTTTGACACCTCTTGGCACCTGCCTCCATTTTCCATGCTGTGTAAACTACAATACAAAGCTCCCAAATGTGAAGACTGGTCATACCTACAATATCAAATAAATAAATTTTACAAATAATATAATTCAGTATGTAACATATCCTGTGAAATTTGAACAACAGAATGAGTGCGGCTTAGATTGAACTAATGACAGTAGCAGTTCCCAATATCAGATTTCTTAACAGCTTAGTTGACTTAACACCAAATAGCCCCAAGAGGTGAGGAGTGCCAGAGGAACACACAGGAACACAGCTCCGTTATTCCTGGCCTGCCTTCACCTGCCATGTGAAAGAAAAAAGATAATTTCCTCTCACCTTCCTCCTTCCTGCTTCACATCTATATGCTGCAGAGCGCTACCTAACAGAACCGTGGCTTTCCAGCCAGCCCAGGCAAGGCTGCCAGCTCTAAATTTATTTCATACCTGTATATAATGCTTGTCGCACCGTAGCTTTTTCTTTTTTTTTTTTTCCAGCAGTCTAATTCTGAGTAAAAATCCCAATGTTTTCTCTAGGAAGATCATGCAAGAATCACAAATTTTCTCCGGTGCTTGAAAGAAATCTGTTCCTATAGCCTGAATGTTCCCGAAAAGTGTTGTTACTTTCAGTGTTGCCAGATCTGAAGTGAGGAGATACTATAGGAAAGGTTATTCTTGCAGTATTTACAGAGACAAGCAGAAGTAGAAGTGACAGAGATTTCAAAGACTGCTTGAATTACTTCCAGCTCAATTTTGCAGAACTTCTCCGCACAGAGATTCAGATATTCATCCACACTTTACATGCTTACCTGACCTAGACATGTGGTGATGGTAATTTTGGAACAGCCCAGACTCGCAAGAAAAAAAGTGAAGCATTAGAAAAGAGTTTTCCTAACTTAATACCAGTAGCCAAAGAAACAAATTTACTACAAGTCCAGATGTCACAGCTCTGCCAACGATTGCAGATTCGGTTTGACCATGGCTATTAAACAAAGCATCACAAGGCCAGTGGATGTAGGGACCCCTACGTTAAGAGGCATCCATGTGAACATCAGCATGGGAAAATAAAATGACTGTTTGGCCCCTGGAAAACCCTCGGTGAAGCAGTGGGGGTTGTTTTAACCTCTTGGCCAGCTGGAGTGTATGGAAAGCGTCCCTCGACTTTGTTAACAGTAAATACACGTTTGTCCTAATGCCTTTTGCAATCCCATATAGACATGGCTGTAAGAAGACAAGTCTGTCAAACGGAGTCACTCAGATTATTGAATAGAAAAGGCTCTGAAGCTCCACTGGTGTTAGGAAGAGTGCAGAAAGGTAAAATAAACTGCTCTGGCAGTATGCCCTTCTGAGGCTGTGGCTCACCACGTTTCTGGGCAGCAAGAAACCTTCCCTGCCGCAGACGGAGCTGCAGCAGTTTGTGCTGCCATCCTACAGCTGCTCCCCAACTTCTCACTGCTCCCACTTTCCATCTGAGAAAGCAAAAGAGGGAGGAAAAGAAAAAAAAAAAAAAAGAAAAAAAAAAGGAAGAAGCTCCAGACACTTCTAACCCCATCTGCACTTTCCTCTGCAGAGCCCCTGGTGCTGCTCCTGTAAGGGACGGTGCTGCCATGCGGCAGAGCCTGCACTGAGCACTTTTAGGAGGAAGTTTTTAAGCTGCATCAGGATTCGGACAGGTAAACCATGCAGCAGCCCCTCCTCTGCATTTTGTGGGACCTGGCTTGTGATGGCTGGCTGCGCTTGGTGCTAGGCTGGGAGAGGCAGACACTTATTTTCATGTGATATTATTATGTATAACTCAAATGTCTGCAGGGGAAAGACCAGGACTACTGCAGCATCAAAAAAGTTTTCCAAAAAATGCATAATTGCATTATACAGAAAGTTTGAACAGAGGAGCATCAATTATACCAACAACGCATACTGCATACACTTCAGTGTTTTGTGAGAGCCCATCCTCAGCACAAAGATGTCTCGGGATGATTCCTGCAGCTTTCCGCACGCGCTGCCAGCAGCGTGGGGCTCACAACCACCCCGCACGAGCCGGCCGGCCGCAGGGACACTGCGACGTTGGGAGCATGGACAGCTTTTCTGCCCCCCTTCAGAGCACGCAGAGGTTTTGCCTTCTTCAGAGGCATCACAGCCATGGCTGGATGCTCCACGTGGTTCCACGTGGACCTGACGAGCCTTGGGCTCCCCTTCCTTGCTCTACAGCACCAGTGCCCGCTCGCATGGCTGCGTGGCTGCCTTCCAGAACAGCAGTGCTGTTCCCCAAACACATACATCTTGACACGAGGCTGGTAAGAAAGCCCTGCATATTATTTTGTTTTGTTTTTGCAATTTTGTGCTCTGCATCTTAACAGAAGCCCTTCTTTCTTCTGCCTATTGCACACCGGGAAAGATTTAATAACAAGTGGCTTGAATATCTCAAGTCTGCAGAACCACCTGCCACTCATCCCAGAGTCTGTGCTGAACACGGCGAATTCAAGAAACAGCGAGGAGACCAATTTCTTCAAATTTCTGCTACCACCAGTGTCATTTCCCACCTTACTTTACAGAGGCCAAGGAATTAAAGTTTGTCTTGATTCCTCCTCATTCGTTATTTGGATCATTTCCACTTCTTTTGTCACTATAAGAACACTGGATGATTCAGTGCCACCTTCTAGTCCAAAAATCTATCAATCTATATTTTAGGGGTAGGGAAGGTCCAAATAAAGTAACCTAATAAACCTAATAAAGCAACCACCAGCATCCTGGAGACATAGGAAACACTGAAGTTTCTAATTCAGGCCCCAAAAGTACTTGACCCCAACTCAGAAAGGTAACACAAGCAAGAGCAGCCCAGGGAGTTGGAAAGTCTGATGTAACCTCGTCCTGCTGGAAAATGTGGATTCAAGGCAAGCTCTAGTCTCCATCCATCTGTGCCTCCATCCATCCCGGACTCCTGGCTCCTCCAGAGCCTCCCTCCTGCCGCAGGATTGAGGACCACAGGGCAACCACAGGGCTGATGGAGATGCCCAGAGTGGCCTGGATGGGCGTGTGGGGCCACCAGCAGCACCTCGTGCACCCCCAGGCCTGGACGCGCAATCCTGGAGGCCGAAGCTCCAGGGCTACAATTCTCCTTGCAAAACACGTGGGTCATTTCCCTCCTTGCCTGCACAGGAAGAGTTGGGTCACATCCTGAGCAGCAGGCAAACGAGCCCAGGTGCTGAGCAGAAACCTGCCGTGGGGCTCAGCCTCGGTGTATCCGATTCGGCCCCAGCGCAGCGGTGGCTTTGCCCAGGGTGCGGCAGGAAAAGGACTCAAACAAAAAGCGAGAGTTTGCTTGAAGCTTCAGCTTTCAGATTCACTCAGTTTTCTTCCTCATTTTCTTCCCTTCCTCTCTAAAAACATTGCAAACTAACACACGCTTTGGAGGTGGACTTGGAAGAGGCTGTAGGACGACTCATCGGAGGACTGCGCCTGCTCGGCATGACCGACACGGGCTTGGAAGACACGTTGGTGACCGGCCACAGTGCAACCCAAAACACCCAACTTAGCTGCAAGCCAATGATTTAACCCCGTCAATCTCAAACGGCAGGAAATGTGCCCGTGTCTTTAGCAACCTTTTAACCACAAACCATAGAAATGCCAAAATTCCAACTTACCTAGTTAATTTATTAACAAAACTTTTCAGTAGGGAACTCTGTGCTGCTGAAATTCTTTTTTGCTATGCAAAGTTAGAAACTTATGCTATAAGCTTAGAAAATAATTTGAAGAATATAAAAATCTGTTAAATGATCCTTCAAACTCTTTTCTAACCCATTTCCAAGGCAGTTCTTTCTCATGCTAAGTACATATGCAAATAGAGAGAAACAAACATAGAAATGCATAAATTTTCAGGCATATATGAATTTTGGATTGTTAGCTTCTGACAAAGAGGACTCATTTTTCACAAATTTTAGGTCTCCAACACTTACAAGCAACGCAGAGCATGAACCAGGTAAGTTGTCATTGTGGCCTCTACTTAATTTAAAGCTGGTAAATATCCATGCTTCCAAAATTAATGTCTCCCTTTCCCATTTGGACAGCACTCTAAAAACATTTCCCTTGTTCCTATTCCAACCAACCTCGAGGTACCTTAAATTGTAATAAAAGTTCTTAGAGTAAGCTGACCTCTGTAAGAGGCCTCACTCTCAAAATGAAAACAGATTTGCCCTGAGGAAGTCCCAGTGCAAATGAGAAGTTAGCAGAGTTTATTTTGCAGTGAGTCTCCAAAACAAACTTTTTATAGTATTTCTCCAACCAGGGAGGACCGACAGAGAAATTTCAAGGGCATGAAATCACAAAACTTAATATCCGATAGTGCAAAAGAGCAACCAGCTGGGTCTTTAACGTGTTGATAACTGGGTGGCTACAGAAGCAAGTTTCATTGTGACCCCAGGTACAAGCAGCCCAGCTTGCAAAGAGGTTCCAGGTAGCGCTCCTGGGGCAGGCTAGCAGGCTCCCAGCTGCACGGCCAACAAGCCAGGCTGTCATCATGGACATGCCAAAGGTAGCGCGGGGATGTGGCAGCAATTACTTCCTGATGACAAAAGCTGTCACAAGCCACCACCAGACGGGAAAAAGTAGACACGTTTGTGCAAGTTGTGCAATCAGGTAAAGGACGCTATGCTTGAATTATTGTATGCAGCAAAAGCTGGGCCAGTTTTATCTCCCTGCTCCCGGGCTAATGCCAGCAACACATGAAACCATCACAGCAATCAGAGCCTCTTCGAACCAACAGTGTCCACCAGTGCCAGCTGCTGTCTGTGCAGCATGGAGCGGGAGCTCTCGTGCATCCAGGTGGCAGACAGGGCAGAAGTGAACCATAAATAGCTTTATTTAGCTAGATCTCCAGCAAATCTCTCTTTTTGCCCTCAAAAGAGACAGGCCCAAACAAGACTACATCTACAGTATTAACAGCATGCTGCAGAACTGCCCGTTTCCAATCCCTAATCAATAATGCACGTGAGCATCAGCAGCCAGACTCCTCCTCTGCATTAGCAGACTGACTCAGAGAGGGAGCTTTTAGGAGCTTTTTTAACTACCTATTAAATGGTTAGCAGCTCACTCTGCATTAGCAGACTGACTCAGAGAGGAAGCTTTTAGGAGTAGGTAGGCTTTAACTGCCTATTAAATGGTTAGCAGCTCATGCTGATTGAGCTGACACAGCAGAGTGGCACTGCAGAAGAGAAGAGTTAAGAAAAATAAGCAAGTATCAGAATTGCACATCACCATCCTCAAAGGTGCTCCATAGAAGCCCTCAGCTCACTGAGGAGAAACATGAGCCCTCAGCAACTGCCACTGCTGAAAGCTGCAGGCTCCCAGCACAGAAACGAGCTCTGAGCAGCTCAGCAAAGGCCTCCCCTGCACCAGGCACCGGCAATGGGGAAGGGTGCTCCAAATTTATCGCGTCGGATCCTTCTTCTGAGAGCCTGGCCTCAAGCTGGTCTCATTAATATCTGCCACTGAAAAGCACTAATAACTTTTGGCACCAGAAAGAAAGAAATCAGCAGCGGAGCTGCCAACAAGTTGCTGGCGCCACTGCAGCGTCAGCCCCGTGCTGGAGGTTTTCCTGTTGTGCCACCCGAATATCAGTGTAAAAATCAAAACGTGACTTTGTCACCATTTGGCGGCTGGCTCCTGCTGCAGACAGAATTGAGGAGCACGGACCTACGACCGCCCCAGCACTCAGAGCTTCAAAATACAGAAACTACCAAAAAGGCTGTTGGCTGCTCGGAAAAGAAAGCGAACAAACGTGCGTCACCAAGGCGGCAGCGTGGGACATGCTGCAGCAGGGAGGTGAAGCGAGCGGCAGATGCTGCATTGCAGCCAGGCCTCTGCACACAGAGGGAAGGGATAAGGAAAAATAATGCTCAGAATAAAGAAAAACAACTCTCAGCATTCAAACTGCTTTACCAGATCTCACAACTCTGTTGAAAATGCATTTCTAATGACTCCAAAGACATTGCAGCAACAGCATAAAAAAAACACAACAAAGACAGCCCAGGAAGATAACTTTATATATATATATTTATATATTTTTTATATATATATATATATATATATATAGCTTCCCTGTCTGTTCCAATTTGTATTATGCAGGCAGGACCACTCCCCCCCTCCCCCAAAAAAAAGTACAGAAAACTTGAAATGTAATCTTACAGCACTTTCCTTTCTTTTCCAATTTGTATTATGCAGGCAGGACCACTCCCCCCCTCCCCCAAAAAAAAGTACAGAAAACTTGAAATGTAATCTTACAGCACTACTGTAAAATAACACCGCTTTATCTGTCTCCAATTACTATGCACAATTTCAAAATAAGCTTCAAGCCACTTGTGATTTCGCTCAACTCTGACCCATATTTCCCAAAGAACAAGTTGCTTCTTGTGATAAGGCTATCAGTTACCAACATGAGCACGTCACGAAATTTGCAGCAAGCAGCATGTTACCAGGAAAAGAAATTCCACTGTAAAACAAATCTTGCTTATCTTGACTCTCCTTTATGCTGTCTGTAACTAAATCATTACTCCACGTTGTTTGAATGCCCTCCTAAATTATTGTGTTTTTAAGGACTAGGAGGTAGCCCTTGGTGGCGCAGAGCTGTCCGCTCTGATGGGCCTCTGGAGCTGCAACCTATTTTGGGCCAGCTCCAGAGCAGGAGCAGCATTAGACTTGATCTACAAGAGCATCTTGAAGGACACATGCTGTCACTGGGCCATTTCCACTGCGTAGTTCCATGAGGAACAACACTGACAACATCACGAGATAAAAAGAAGGGGTATCTTTTCCATAACCACCTTTACACCTCCCTGTGCTGTTCCTCTTACAGGCGGATGATGGAGCGGTACCGAGGTTTGTGATCCCAGAACATGAGCTTCCCTGATGCTGAACCATAGGAGACCTGTGAGATGGTGGTAGGAGCTCTCGTGGAGCTGCTCCAGCATTGCTGGAGCTCTCCTTGCACAACCCCACACGTCCCACCACCAGCAGTGCAGGCTGCCCCGTGGACCTGCACGTCTCAGAGCAGGGAGGGAGCTGCAGGGAAGGAAGATCCCCACATTTGTACTGCTGTTGTGGTCTACCAACAAATCCCAACTCTACAGACAGACCAAATGGACCTCTCCCTGCTTAGGGAGCCATGGAGAGATCCCCTCCAATCTCTAGCGATCCCTAGTATCGCATCTCACCAGCCACTACCTCATGGTGGCCACGGTCACCAATCACCACCCTGATGGCCACCCTCATGCAGACTTGCCAATAAACAGTGCCAAATTGCACTGAATTGCACCAAATTGCCAAGATGCTTGCTAAGAAACATCTTGTCCTGTGCAAAGGGTCACACATTGGTTCCTTTTTCCCCTCTTTGGGATAAGGAGTTAGCACAGGCACAGATATGAGACGTGGAATAGGATCGAAGGAAGGATCTCTAGTACCTATAGACAGAGGATCTCTGCATCTGTAGTTACTCCTATGAGATGTGACAGTTTCACTAGACTTTGAACACTAATTTTGCCTTCAAAGCATCAACTCCCATCTGTGCCCTGAGCAACGTGCAAATGAGAACAAATAAAACAATTGTGCAACTATTGTAATCTGCATTGAACAAAGTACAAGCAACTGCAATTATTTTAAAAAATCTTTAGAGATACAAGTTTCAGGAGCGGTGTTAGGATGAATTGAAGATCCCTTACCTACAGGCTCACAGAGGTCGTCCTCCCATCTCAAACTGCCATCGACCAACAAGAGCTGAACTATTTCAAAAAAAACAGAAAACATCTAAGTCACATGCCTGAAGGCTGCATTTGGGTTAATCTCCTGCAGCTCATAAAAACAGACAGAAAGCAGGAAAAAGAAGAGAGTAGAGCAAAACCACTTCCTGCGAGAGCGGAGCTAACCATCGCCCCAGCCAGTGACGTACACCCGCGTCCGGGGCAAAAGCCTTTGGTATTGGATAAAGAGACAAATCTGAAGTGCGACGCGACCTTCTCTGCTAAGATCACAACCAACAGGGAGGGTTGAGGGTTGCAGAAGGTGCACGGGTGGTTCAAAAGGAAGCGCTGAAAGGAATGACGAGTCGCAGCCTCAAGGCAACTTCCCTTTTCTTACCTTCGATAAAATGTTTTGAGCGCCAAGATAAATAGCTTGCAACAAAATCGGCTTTGCTGTTGCAAAGCGCAGCTTTAGGAAGCACAATGCTTACCATACCATTGGTTTAGACATAGAAAATAGCAAAATGCAGCCAGTTGGGAAGCTTGAGATTCAAAAAAAAAGAGAAAAATCTGCTTGAACTTTTGCCTAGTGAAGCTCTCCTAGCTAAACACTTCTGTTTCTCTGATTTTTTGATTTTAACACTTCTCCTTGAAGCAGCCCCACACAGCTGCCTTTGCTGCCCGTGGTGCCAGGCGCCACCCTGTCCCCATCCAGGAAGCTCAGAGGCCGTCACACATGGACAGAAACATCGGAAAAGGCCCCTTCCTTGCGCACCTTCCCGCTGTCCTGCCCCGCCGAGTTTCCCAAGGAGGAATGACAGGACCTTCCCGAGTTCCCAGCACCACAGGGCTCACTTCAG
>NW_010583722.1:37905-138689 GCF_000705375.1 Tinamus guttatus | reverse complement strand
TCTTTTCTGGCAGAAGAAAATATTTCCTATCCAAATCCATTCCAAATGGATGGATTATGCATTCAAGCAGTAATAAAAAGATAAGCATGACAAAAAATAACAGATATGTATTTGACGAATCATTATTAAATATATAAGTTATCTTCTTGCTCTAATGACTGTTTTTATAGGACGCAGTATCCTCCTCAGAATGGAAATACTTGAAGGATACCATAACTTTCAAACAGCTATGAAGAAATCTGAGTAATTTATAGTGAAATAAACTGCACCTTTAAAGTTTCCAACTCTCTTGCCATTACTTTAACTTTTAATTTATCTTTTTTCCCATTTATTACATTCTCTCTTGCAGTTAAAATTAAGAAAATACCTTATTTATCTCAAACTACCTTTGGTCATTACAGTATTCTTTCATTCTGTTTGTGCAAGATTTTTTTTAAGATTGTTCAAAAGAATATAGAAGTGAGAGGGACTTTTTTGTACCCTTCACAAATTCTACTCTAGTAGGAGGCAAAAACAATATATGGTCCCCTTCATAGACTGAGGAAATACAGATATTAAAGACAGATATTTTTCTTGTCTGCACTGCTTTTTCTTTAAAGACTATTTAAACTTTCTTTAAAGACTGTTTCAGACTGCTGATACCTGGAAGCCTTTCCAGAATAAATGTATTTATGATCAATTGATACAAATGTTTAATTTAAATATTTTCCCCTTCGTGTTTTTACATTTATTTATTTATTTAAGGAATGCAATTGTATTTCCCCCTTCCTCCTTTTAATAAATTAAATCAACCATACTCTTTTAACATCATCTTTCCCTGTCCTCCAGTCCTGCTAATAAGCCTTCTCTGTGCTTACTCCAGTTTGAATTTATCCTGGGGGATGACCAGCCCTTTCCAAATGGAATCACACATTGTTTTGCATTAATGCTTCCAACTCTCTTTTGAAAAATATAACCTCTGCCAATTAGTAGCTCTGTTTTGGATGGTTATCTACTGATTTTCTGAAAGTTCACCTTATGGTGAATATTCCATTATAAACCTAGAAATTATCTTCATCACTTCTCTCTGATGACTTCCTGGTATTCACCAAAGGACAATTTTACCCCTCTGTAGTTCTAAACCCTGTGACATATAATTTACCAAATTACACACTGATTTCAAAGGGCTCCAGCATTTCATGGCTCCTAAGTTTTTACTAGCAGATAAAATATAAGATAATTTCTGCTGCCTGATGAGGAAGCAGGACAAGGAAATCTGGTTACATTAATGGCTACCATTATATCCTAATAACATTTTACTTGCCAACCAGCCATACCCAAAAATGAACAGGTGACAGCAACAAAAAATAAAATTTATGAAGCAGATGTTTGAATTTAGCACTCCTTTCATGTTTAGTTTCTGTTAATAACTATCATCTGACCTGCATCTGTGTGAAGTATGTACACAGGATCCTTGGATCAGGTCATTCCATAAAAATCCATCGGAAAAATATTTGACTTTCCAGTGAGCCTAGGTAAGAACTGTGGCTTTTCATGCTCCAAATCAGCAGAAAGGTCTGGGATGGGCTCAAAAATCCATCTTTCCCTCTTGCTTTCAACTTAAGTTGCCCAAGGTTGTCTATGCCCAACTATGCTTGTTGATCTCAGTCATTCTGCCAAATGAACACCAGCTTCCAGGTCCGAGTCAACTCGGAGAAGCACAGACTAATTAACTTTGGCACAATACCAGAGTAACTCAGCCATACAGTTTTCAGTAGTAAGATAAGGACCAGTAAAATCACATCTCTGTTCTTTGGAAAGCATGAGAAAACTAGTCTATCTCCATCACACTAAAGAAATTTTCAGGAGGCCAAGCAAAACAAACAAACAAACTAAAAGAAAACAAACAAACAAAAAAAGCAGCAACTACTTTCCTTTCTACCATGACATCCGAAAGTCTAAAATCTTCTCTGGCCCACAGAAGGCCTTGGTGGGATTTTTAATTACCAAGTTCAGAAACCATCTGGTCAGTGCTGGTCAGGATGTAGTGGTGACTGGTGAATAGCAGAGAGGCATATAAGGAGCCTCTGGCTCCTCAGGAGAGGGAAGAAGCAATTCAGAACACAGAAGCCTGCAGGAAGATGCTGAAGTAGGGAGGGAAGATGCTGAAGTAGGGAGGGAAGATGCTGGGAAGGCAGAGGTTAACCTTGCTGTTGGTACTTGTGGACATCTAGCCTGTGGGTTGCTCATTCCTAACCACTTTACAGTGAGCAATAATAGATTAACTCAGTTGTTCTACAGGAAAATGGGATGATCGGTACAAGGGAATCCCAGTTGATACATTTCTTTGCCTTTAAGTTTTGATCCCTAATTGTTTAATTTGTTACATGCATCTAACAGGTACTCTTCCAACAGCAGACATGTTTTTTAACTCGTGTTGTCCTTGCCACTTCTGATTGACTTACTTCAAGAACATGACTGTTGTTTTCAAATTTGAATAATTCTCAAATTTAATTGATGAAACAGGTAGTGCTCCTAAAAATCACTTTCAAAGAGGTAAGTCTGTGGAGAGAGAGCAGTTGAGCTATCCTTTTCTTGCTAATTTTATAGGTTGCATACAATGTTTTAAAATACAGTTTAGTAGAACAACTGAAACTAATTCAGCATGAAAAAAATCAAACGCTGTTATAAAAGTTATTGTGAAATGAAAGCACATACTATCCAAAGTACTGACAACTTAAACTTTCAGTTCCTGTAGCTCAGCTTTTGAGTGTAGTAGCTCTCAGTCTCAAAGTTGTATTTACATGTTGCATTTACACAACATTTCCAGGTTCCATTGCCCTGGAAGGGGACATAAAATCACCCTGGCCCTACATGAAAGAAATTACCAAATCTTAATTTCATTTTTGATCTGTCCATCCCGTGTCTCGTGGTATAGAATTGTTTTTTTGTGTGAAATACAGGGTTCTTTACTGGACAAGAAAAGAACTGCCCATTTATAAAATGCAGCTTCTGGACTCTAGAGGGTTAAAAGAACTGGAGTGAAGCTGGAGTTTATAGGTCCATAGTGTCACTAGGCAACAAGTAACTTGCTGCAGCCAGCTCTTTTCAAGCTCTTTGCTTCCTAATGAAGCCTGATCTTCAGTTGTTTTGGAGAAAATAATAAGGCAGGGGCTCCTTATTCCCTCCTGTTCTCCCTCCCCACCAGAAAGAAAAAAAAAAAAAAAACACAAAGCAAAACAAAACTAAACTAAACACCAAAAACAAGGATGATGCTGCAACTTCAGGTGACCAAGCAGGATTTAAAACACATAGCTTTTCCACAGTGAGTGCCATGTCAGTGAGCAGTCATGTTTAAGAGCTAAGCCCAGCAAAAGGCAATACTGTAACTATAAATCAAAGTGAAAAACAAACAAACAAAACTAGATAAATAGAGAATAAAAAGGAAAAGAAGAAATGTAATGTAAAGAAGAAAAATACCATATTATTTTGAAGAGTTTTGAATATGTGATTATATCACAGTGCTTTTCCGAAGACCTACTTAAAACACAAATCAAAGCAGTTCATATTTTTTGTAACTGGTAATGTAGTTGTGTTATGTCTCTGTGGCCAGGCTGATTGCGTCTCTTATTCCTACCTGTTCTAAGGGACTAAAACATGAGTCCAATTTAAGCAGTTAATTCCCTAAAGATGTCTTCTAGATGCTATATTATTTCTAGTTCTATAGAAATATTAAAGGCATTGAGATGAACTCAAGGAAATACTGTAGTCTCATGATAGCCTGTTTTGCAAAACATCTGTTTAACTATACACAGAAGTTCCTACAAACAAAAAGAGAACAAACGACCTTTGAATTCTATAGGAATTTTTCAGACTCTGAATACAATGCAGTGAAATAAATCAGTATGCCTTGGTGCTTACATAGCACCAAGAGGCTTACGTAGCACGAAGGCATACTGTGTTGTCTTCATTTAAGCAAAACATTATCACACACGCCTTTCATTTCCTGGTCCAAAAGTTTATGTGCTCTTGCATTCAGTATTTCCAGATCTTTATAAAAAGTCTTCATCCCACCACAAATACTCTACCATAAGTTCTGCATAAATACAGCACCCCAAGCATTCATACAATCCCACAAGGTTCTGACAACCTAAGATATTCATTTTATTTGAAGACAGGTTATTGTATATTGAGTAGACTGGTATCTCACAGTAAGTACAGAAATATGAGCATATTGCATTACATATTGTCAGAACAGCAATCCTGTGTAGCTATGAATACACACAAGATGACCTGTGCCCTACTAGCTTGCAATTGCAGCACATTTTCCCTAGAGGTGAAATTCAGAAACACTGAAGCTAATTTGACACTTTATGCGAGTGATAAAAACTGGTCACTCTGCTGTCCTGACTGAGATAAAGCCTGTCTCTCTTTGCTCTTTACAAAGTATATGGTAGGGGCAAGGCTACCCTTTTCACCATGACGTTTATCTACCCCTCAAAAAGAAGGGATGCATTCACTCACATCCAATATACTGGATGCATATGGTACCCGAAAACCAGTCTTGTTTGAGGAAGGATCTAAGCCTCTGAGACAGCTCGCTCATATTATTCATGTAAATCTCTTACTGAAAATTGGTACTTGCATAGCAAATGTTACAAAAGAGAATGGTGGGATTTTTTAACTGTCTGCAACACAAGAAATCTGTGATTTTCCTTATATACAAGGCCGACAACTTATCTGGCACAGCAGCATCCCTCCATGCAAAGGAAGGGAGATCAGAGGAAGCAGCCACAGGCCATTCCATTTTCCTCCACAGCGCAATTAGGAAACAACTGTCTTTTCTTCTCAGCAGGCTCCTTTTATCTTGCCTTATTTTTGAGTGATGTCCCCCTCCACATCCCTTCTCTTTCGTACTTCAGCACAGGCTCTGAATGTTAGTGAGACACTTTGTGGAACTCCAGGTAGCTACTTAGGTTCTTCAGGTGTGAAGAGTACCTAACCCACAAATATTCAGGAACTAAGTCAATCTTGCTATCTATCTGAAACAGCCCCAGGTGATGTGCTGCACATATCACAAAAAAAAGCCCTACACACATACCTGCAAAAAAATATAACACTCTGAAGGTTCCTGGAGAGGAAAACAGAACCAAAAGCCACAATTTCTAACTCAACAAAGACCAAGTGAAGCTACATGACTTCAAAACGCAATGTCTCTTGCTTGCTTTTCAGAGGCCTACAGTAATTAAGGCTAAATAGCAGCTTATGTATTTTGTTTTATTTGCAATACGGAAAGCTTCAATTTTCTTTCATTGAGGGAGAAAAATGTTTCTTTCCAGTAGGAAGAAAATTGTGCTGTGATTATAATGACATCATTCTGCCTCTCATGGACTGTTGCAAGTCTCAGAGCTCAGAGTGAATAAAGTACAGTACAGCTCTTCAAATTTCTGAGGAAAAAGTTCTGTACATACACATGCACAAAAAGTAAGTAGTAAGCATTTTTCCTTTGACTCTGAACACCCTATCCCTTAGCCAAAACCCTTCTAAAATATGGGATTGGTAGAAAGATAGAAGATTTTTAGTTTAATGGAAAATCAGAATTTTATTATTCATTATGTTTTACAATTTTGGTAGTAAGATCTATATACATTTTAAGCTATTTGGGACCAGGGCTATAATACGCATATACTTTGTAACCTCTTTACACTTAATGGAGAGAAGCAGCCACACACAACCTATGGAGTTAACTACTGGATTCTGCTGACAGTCAGGCTGGAACATGCCAGAAAACCACTTGCAGCAGAAAGAGCAAGCAATGTCCCTACCTGGTCCTCTCTACCTCCACCCCTGGGGCAGCAAGGACTCTCCTGAGGTTCTCTGCCCCTTCCTTCTGCCTGTTCCCATTCTGAGAAACAAATCCTTAATCTTTCGGGCAGAATAATTGAATTTTGTCTGCTTTATCAATATGTTCTAAGTGTCCTCCAAGCTAGCCAGTCACAAAGTAGTGACTATTTTGAGCTCTCTTCAGATGGCCTTTTTCTGAGGTTCTAGCAGCCCTGTTGTCATTCTCCAATTTGGAACATATATCAAAGCACAGAAGCAAGGCCGCAACCAGAAAGAAATTGAGAGATATCATTAGTCAAAACAACACTGCAGAAATCAGTGAACAGCTTCTTTGTACATTGCTGTTATTTTTAAAGTACTTTTATTACATAGAATGCCATACTATACATGTGTTTAACAAAACTCTGCTTTTGAAATACCAAAAAGGTTGCTTTCATGTCTGAAGTTTTAACATCTGTAAGAAAAAAGATTTTTTTCAGGTAGTAGTCAAGATATTATCCTGTCTCTTATGGCTAGAGGAAAATGGTCTTAGACCAGATAAAACAGTCTTTACTACAGCATGCTAAAGTTAATGGTCAAAAATTGATTCACAGGACTCATAATGCAAGGATGCACTATATTTATTTACTTTGATTTCTATCACCAAGTTTACAGTTGCACAGATTTTTCTAGTAAAAATCTCAGGCATACTATAAGATCTATCCAGGATCTATCCAAGACTACCTTCCTTTTCTAGCTCCTCCTTATAGAAACTCAGAAATGTCCCGAGGGAAAAGCTGAACTTTATAAGTTGTAAGACCAATATATCATTGCTATCTTCAGATGAAGGGGGAAGCTGAAGAATAGCCACTGATAACACCCTCTCAGCAGTTTCCACCTTTTTAATATTCAGAAGTATACACAGTGAATTACAGCTGAGCTGGTATCACCAGGAGGAAACAGTAACCTCTCAAATTACCAAGAAAGAAAGAATGTTGTATGTGAAAGATTTGAAACAGAAAAAAGAAAACAAAACAACAACAGCAAAAAAAAAGATTGGGGCTAACACAAATTCTGGATAAGTGGCATTCCATTCTCCTTGCATGGTAACTAACTCACTGACAAACAGGAGGCTCATCTCTTGCAGCCAAGTGAGATCCTAGGTAGCATGAGCAGCAGCGAGGTATTTTTGACTATGTGAACTAACCGCAGAGAGTAATGTAAATACACACCAAAACAAACAAACAAACAAAAAAATACCCCACAGTATTTCTCAGTATTTCTGCAGCCAAATTGAAAGCATGGACAGCTGCAAAGGGTGGGATAAGCATTCCTGGAGTAGTTACTTGACCATCCTGACAGGCATGCAAATCCATAATAAACCAGAGAAAACATACCTATGTACACTCAAAATATTAAATTCTATCAATTTTTCTGTATTCACTGTTGCCAGCACAGAGAGAAAAATAAATTAGCTCAGGAAGATATTCCTGGCAATCACTACGACCAATCTTTTTCCATCTGCAGCTCAGACTGAGACATCCAGTGGATTGAGATCAATCAGTTCACTTAGATCTGTCTGCAGGATACCAGCACATTTCTTCTTGAAATTCAATTTTTAAAAGCACGTCCAGTCTGCTTTTGTGACTTCTATCTGAACTCCATGCTATCTGATAATTTCAATTTTATGCACACTTTTAGAAAGTGTGTACACATGACTTGAAAATAAATGAATCTTTACTAAAATGTACTTATTAAAGGGAAAACACAAAGAAAGAACATGGTTTAACAACTATCTAGCAGCATCTAAATCTAAACAAATTTAAAATCATATTTAAATCATTGTCAAATACTAAACTCTCATAAAACTACACAAATTCATGATTGTATCCAAGTTTTTCATTGGAAACTCTCATATCTAAATTAAAATTTCCAATCAAGTTCATTAAATCATTTCCTTTGAAGTCTGGAATTATTTGCTACACATACAAGGGGAGGTTGGAGTGTTTTTTTTTTTTTTATTAAGCTCCTACACAGAGTTTGCTGTAATTACAGGATGAATAAGGATAAACATGTCGGAAGACATCCTGCTCATAAATCAGCTGGAAGCCAGTTGTTGTGATTAAAAACGTTTTCTTGCTTCTTTCTGGCAGTCTGTAAGCACTGAAACATCCCAAAATGCTAATTGGGGAGGGAAGTGACAGCATACAAAAAGAACAGAAAACGACAATTTCAATCAAAGAACTATCGAAGAGAAAATGGCATGCTTGTAACCTAGGAGAGATCCCTGGAAAGTTTTGACCTTTTCACTCCCAGCTGTAGCTATAACTTGATCATCATCACTTGGTAGATGAAAAAAACAAATTCCTTCATTCTTTCTTCTCATATAAAAATGATAATAATAAAAAAAAGAGCTGAGGTTGTGGGGTTTTTAATACTATTTTGAAAGTAAATCAATGCTATGTATTGTACTTGATAATTTTGTACCTTTGTACTGTTTGTATACCTTATTGATATTAACAACTGCTGGGCTCCATTTTTTTTCTCCAGAGTCATGATGATATGAGCTTGATTTCCATGAGCTTTAAGACATATATCATCAATTTGTTTCTTCAAACAAACAAAACACAAAACAAGTAGATTCAGGGGGAAGATAAATTACATACTAATTTTTATTATTTTTATTTTTATTTTTTTTATTTTCTTCTCCCGTTGGATCTGGCAGGACCATTAAGGTACACAGACTATGTCCAGTTCCTCTGGGCATAGACAATCTATTTAACCAACCCGGACAATATATTTAACCAACGGTCAGTGCCCAGGTTCACTCCGAGTTCACTCCTCTGCTGTTCCTGAGACCTTTGTGCCTTCAGAAGGCAATGACCAATCTGCTTTGCCTCATTATGTGATATACTGTTGGAATAAGATTAATTTTGTTAGTTTTATTGAAGCACCCAGTAATGAAAGTCTCCTTTGTTTCTGCCCACAAAGAACACAATACCATGATGACACAAGCGAAGGTTCCTACACCTACATAATCCTTTAAATCACTTATGGATCACAACCTTGGACGTGAACCCTTCCAGCAAAATATCAAGATCTGGGTTTTCAATAAGAAGTTCCAGTTGGTAATCTAAGCCATCTGAGAATATGGCATTTCTGGCTTTAGAGGTTGGAAATGAAAAAATGTATACTCTACCTGAAATGGGAAATCCACCCAGTACTAGAGCTGACAATTTGTTTCATGAGCAGCAAAACTGAAACCAACTTGCTTGCTTGTGCTGCAGAGCTGAATTCTGCCGTGCACAACACAGCATGAACATTGACCAAAGCTCTTCCTACCACTGGAGCACTCAGAGAAACTTTCTCCCATTTAGATCCTTGAGAACCTAATAAAAGTTGAACTCATGTACTCCTTCCTGCAGTAGGAGCACAGGGTATGACTTCTGCCAGTCTCTCTATTTCCTGACGATTTGTCGGAACACGTATCATCTTTTGGGTCATTTGTATTTGTCAAAAATAGCTGAAGCTACTGGTCAGCAAATTCAAAAGCTGCTGGGACTGGAAAGGAGAGCTAGGAGAACATGAGTACAGATATAAACACTGGCAACAAGATGAGATAAATCTTTCTTTCTTTTGAAACTCGTCTATAAAAAGTTCCTCTGTTTTGAGCATAGGCTGGCTGGATTTTTCTCTCTGTGTGAGAAATGCCTTTAATAATACAAGCTAAGTTTAAAAAAGAGCAACAAACTATATTAAATATGGTATTCTTCTGGATCTGTCTATATTCAAACATGTAACACCAAATATAATATGCATTTGTGTATGAATTATGAACTACATTTAAAATAACAAAAGAACTAGTCTTACATGCTGTATAGTAATCATGCATAAAGCTGACCATCTGCTTGTTATACTTAGAATATGAAAAATGAGTGTTAACTTTATTTGTAACTGTGTTCCACAGTGTGTTTGCAACAAGGTGAATAATATGAAAAATTAAGTACCAAATCAAAGACGTTTTCATGTCATATTTTTAGTCTTGATATTTTAAAATGCAATAACGAAAAGATCTGAATGATCATTAATAGCAGTTCTTAAAATCCTTATGTTTTGATGTCAAAAACGATATATACAAAAGCTGTTTTCCACATTTTATGACGAAGTTAGCCATATTGTGTGTCTAGCATTGGCTTTGCTGTTGTTGCTTCTAACAGTGAAAATGGATGTTATTTGCACAGTCCACGTCCCTCCCTGTTTGCATAGTCACCATCTGCAAAGCGAAGCTGGAATTAGGCATTTTCATTTAGCATGCATTTGTTAGATGTACAGCGATAACTGCACAAAGAATCTGAGTGACATTCTAAACCAGCTCTGACATTTTGAGTTTGTTCTTGTCGCCTATGTTAAAGCATCACAATGGCTTTGCCAGTTTATTTTAATTTTATTATGAATTTCTTTTAAAAAATCTATATAACACACAAGCAATTTTGCCAGGTGACCTTTCTGTTTTGCGATGACCATTGAATCATCAAGGTATGAATATACTGTGTCTTCTTATTCTCTAGGATGCAAACAGTTTGGAGAAGGTGAAGGGGAAATATTAGAAAAGCTTGGCTCTGTCCTGTCATGTTGTCTTAACGTGATATGAAATTCTCTGACATGTGACATTAAAAAAGGTCACTTTGACAACCTGACTACTAAAATGCCAGCTTATTTTTCTCTACTACTGGCAGATGAATGGTAAATTACGTGATGCCTGCAACTAGCAACAAAAATATTTTCTAGTTTTTGGCACTTCATGAACTGTTTTGTACTTTTCAGAATTTTATAACTTTATGCAGCTTGCCGATTTTTGCTACTATCCTCATTTTTCCTAGTGGCAGTGATGTTAAACGATCTATTTTGTTTGCAAATTTTGCTATTCCTTTTTACTACACTTGAGAGAGAAAGCAGCAATATAACATTGTTAGTATAATGTTTCAAATTTGCAAGAGACTGTGCAAAAGATGTAAAACAACACCAAATATTACCTTTGCAGAATGATCAGCACTTTTGTAGAACAGCTGGGAGCTTCACACCAAAACTGATAGAAGATCCGATTGGTACCACATCAATTAGCTCTCCAAGTAATGATGTTTTAACAATTAAAAATGAACCAAATGAAACTTTTTTCTTTTTTTCCCCTCACCACAATGATCATAAAGTATCCTGGTCCCTCCAGTATTTGTCCTTGATTGTCACATGCTCTAGGTGTCCCTGCTTGAGCAGGGTGGTTGGACTAGATGATCTCTACAGGTCCTTTCTAACCTTAACCATTCTGGGATTCTGTGATTCAAGAGGTTGTTCCCAACAACTCCTAAAACCCACTGTGGGGGCAGAACAAGGAAGAGTCTGATGAAGCCTTGTTAAAGACCAAAACTGCTCTCTATTTTTCTTGATATTTTTAATGTATTACTTCAAAAAAAAAAAGTAGCTCATATTTATCTTCTTATTGCCTTGTATGTATTATCAGCACACTGAGCCAGGTCACTGAAGGATGTGGTCTGTCAGCATCTTCAATTTTAACCATGGTTCTCATGGGTTTATTACTTGTCTGTATTATTAAACTTCATACAGTGGCCATGGGTTGTTGAGATTTTGAAATTTCTTTTTAGCTTGCCAACCGGTTATTTTAAAAAGAAAGGATAAAACATTGAGTGTTGTGCATGTTTTGCTCTTACAAATAAAAAGCCTAAAAATTGGAAAGTCAAGTTTAACATATAATGATCTGAGACAAGGACTGGCTTGCATCAACACTTTAAAAATGAAAAAGCTATTATTTTTTCTTTTTTTCCTTGTTTTTCAGCCAAATACTGTAATATAATATAGATATTATTTAATTTAGGCAGCCAGTTGTAATCCTTTTAGACAAACGGTCTCACCTCTGGAGAGTAGAAAGTTGGCATTGATACAGAGTTATTTACTGGGCTAGATGTTGAGTTGGAATCCCTGATGATGATTTATCAGAGCTTTTTTAAAAGAATTTGGTCAGTCCTTCTCAACATTTTCTGCTAAATTTTATATATTTTTTCCCACAACAACAACAACAACAACAACAACAAAACAAAAAAACTCTTCTTTCCAACAGTTTAAATTTTTAAATTCATGGTTGTAGTGGCCCAAATCAAGCAAGGGATTTTTACACATATAGAAAAGCTGTTGACTTTTAACAGAAGCTGTAGGGCTGTGTTGCTTGATCTCTCCCCACATAAAACCTTTCAGGGAGAGGGAATTTTAAAAAATAATATAATGATGGCAGGTAAATCTTTGTGAGTCAAGGATGGTGGTGGATGAGCTTCTTTCCTGTCCAAATGCCACGCATTACTTCTCCTGCCACCTTGCACAGTGCCAACCTCCTTTAGATCTCACCAAGTCCACCTGTAGAGTGCCTGGAAGGAGCTTCTCCGACATCTGCCAACACTCTTCCTGAGAAGACCTCAGACCTCTTCCTGAGACTCCTCCTTGCTCTGACACCTATCAACATTTGACAGCAGCTAGCTCTGTCAGGAGCTAGCTCAGGCTGCTAGCTCCTGATGCTCCAGCTCTGCACCTTTCCTTGTTTCCTCCTTTTCCACATCTATCTATAACCATTGATTCTGCCTGGTCTCACATGGCACATTAATAATTAACACCAAAATTGAAACAAAACACTCAGCAGGCGAATATTCCCTTAGGTTGCAAATCTCGCATAGTCAACAAAAAATAAGTGTTGACATCTTGAAAAAAAATTGTGCAGTTCACAAAAAATATATTTTTAATGAATTAATGGCTATTTTTTGCATACTTGTTTAAAGAAACACCTACTATGGTTGAGGAGACCCGCTACCATCAGTTTCTGAGTAAAATTAACATAATTAGACAGGGTAAAGTCTGACCCAATCGTATGACACCGAAGTAAGAGCTTATCCCCAAGGGGAGGTCAGGACAGTTTGGGCAGTGCTGGTAACCCACTCTACCTCTCTGTTGCTCATGATCTCAGTGAAGACTGTGAACACAGCACAGGTGTATTAACTGCAGGGGAATTTCCTTCAGAGCTATAGAGTTTCCAGCAAAATATTTTTAAAGCCAGAAATCGAGCTACCATGACATACTATATGTATTATCCTAGAAGATGTATGCATTATCAAAGGGTTGACAAACAGGGAGACTTAACAGCTCACTGAAATAAGTATTGCAGACATGGTGCACTACTTTCTCCTTGGGACTGGAAGTCAGTCTGAGTATGCAACTGCTGAACAGTTATTATACCAAACAAGAAAAATAACATTGATGTTTTTATTTTTCTCGTAATGTTTTTCATTTCTCGGTATCCTCCTGGGGTCCATCTCAATCTTGCTTATTTACTACCTACAAGATAGGTTGCTTGAGACATACATAAATTAACACTTTAATTTACATACTAGTGTTATTTTTTTCCCCAGTAAGGAAAGAGAAAAAAAAAAAAAAAGAAAACATGATACTTAAGTATACCCACATATGGCATTCAAGAGGCGAGATAAATCCAAAGAAGCTCTTCCTTTATAAGGGAAAATAAAATCCACAGATTATTGTCAAGTGAGAAAGCTGTTACCAGAAGCTTGCTTAATGCATTCTGGATTGCAGTTTTACTCTACTCTTGGAGGATAAGTAGTGGCAATAAAATAATAGTAAACTTACATAACTAGCATTACAGTTTTGTCATGAACTTTATTAGAAGAGCATAAAAATAATAACTCTTAACTCAGTAACTCTTTCACACCAGAAACACACCATAAACCAAACTTTCATACTACAAACAAAACTTAAAGCCATGTATAGGCAGAGTATCAGACAGGGTGAATGATGAGTGGTTTATTATTAGATATGGTCAAAATCAAGGCAGTATGGAGTTTTTCAAAAAATCTGGTTATTAATTATCTTAACTGTTTTTTTCAGAGATGTTAAAGCTAAGAAAAATAGTGATACTCAGCTACCATTCCAGTTATTGAATTTAACAATTTCACTGCATCCCTTGTGTTCAGAAAGCAAACTGAGTGAAAAGTCTATGCTAAAACATATCCTAGAAGATTTAAGCCAAATGCTGCACAAACCCCAGAAAGGCAAAACCTTACTGAATCCCAGAATCTCTTTGCCATGTTTATACTCAGCTCAATGCATCAACTCATTTTTTCTATTCCTTAGACGTTCACAAAGACAATAATTGTTAACATAACTGCCTAAAGGCTTTTAGGTGTAAATCAGTGAGCAATGAAGTGAGGTGGAAAAGTAGCTTCGCTCTGACAGATGTGTGCTTGAAAATGAGGCAATAATAGGTAGAATGGTATTAAGACTAATGACATACAATAACAAGCCTGTCTAATTGTGAAGATTTAATTAAAGCAGAACTGCTGTGATGCTGATGTAATTATTAAAAGCATATCTGGATTTCTGTGTCAAATCAAACTGCTATTTCAAGACGAGAAATCTTTTTTAAAAAAGGTTTAGATCCCAGCAAGTTATATAAATATTTTAATCTATTCAGTTACTTTGAGTTGAGAGTATATCAGTGGAATTGGGAAAAAAAGTGGCACTTCTGAAACACATCCATAAGGTAAGTCCTTGCCATTCTGAAACACTCTTTTAACAGTGTGTGATATTTCTACAATCAAAATTGTATGAACAAAAAAAAAAAAAAGTAGATGAATGGCAAACGGCAAGACAACTGACAATGTCTTCTTATAATATCATTAATATAAGGTTAGGTGGCTTGTGGCAAATCTAAAGATGCTTTCTCTCAGCTCTTTCCCACTGAATAGTATTTGCAACTGCAGGCAGCACAATATGCTCTTTGGCATTAGGCAACGTATGCTAGGCACTAGGAACTTTCAGAGGCTTAACATATGAAGCAAATGTCTCCTTAGGCTCCTTACATCATCAGTAAAATGCTAGATATTCTCTTTGGTTGCTAATGAAGAGCAGGAGCTTAGCTTATCTTAAGCCGATCTAGATAGTTAAGGTACCTGATGAGATTTCCTCATGGCTCATCCTTCCATCCTAGCCCAATAGCCATCTTTTTTTGGAGTTGCATATGTAAGGCATGGGTATAGGAGATGTATATGCCTGGCCTTGATCTTCAGACATTTTCACTTGAAAACTTCTAGCTAATTCATTTTTAGTGTACCCACTCTCTCCTTGATACATGCCCACTTCAGGACTTGCTTTTTATTCCCTTTACAAGGTCTACTTATTACCTTGTTTTCCATTTAGGATTGACCTTAATAACTGCTACATTCTACAGACTTTATCAGCATAAGATCTACTTGCTGGAACATGACTCACAGTCCTTACACAATCTTTCCTTCCCCACACTGATTCCCTCATTCATAAGGAGTAAACTATTATATCCTATCTAACCTTATCAACACCTTTATGCTGTGTGGAATTTTGACTGTCAGTGAAACCCAGGTTCAAGCTTCGTCTGAAAAGGAGCAAGAACACCACAGACACACTGAGTGCCTCTGGAACAGGGCAGCCCAAATCTACTTGGTATCTCACTATATGTTTGAAATCTCATATCATCTGTCCAGAATGGTGATGTACAAGACAAACATAACACAGCTCATCCAACCACCAAATATTCCGTGCCTGATACTCTTAGAAATGATATGTTCACTCTGAGGTTGTACTACAGAGGGACTGGCATGCAACAATATGGAGAGAAAGCAAAATCATGGGTATAATGTGTCTGAGCCCACACTCAAGGCTACTACCTACCTTGCAAGACAGGAATATCTTTCCTGTTTACAGTATTGCCACTGAGAGGCCCAAGGGCTTTAAGGAAAAGATGGGACTTCATAAAGGCATCTCAGATTGAATGATTTAACATATCCCAACTGAAACTATTTAAGATGCAACATAAATTCTCTCACAGTCTAATTCAAATTTTGCTTAATTTGCTTAATTCCTAGTTGAGGGAAAACTTTTCTTCCCTGTCCTTGTGCAAAGCCATAACAAAAATTAATGGCAGATGGTACATGATCTATTAAACACTTGGATAGTCAAAGTTTAGTTGTATCCTTTCAAAGGCAGTTTCCATTTTTTTTCCTCCTCCTAGTCATAGCCATATTTACTGGGAGAATAGTATCTTTCCTAGGTATTACAACATTGTCCATTCCAGTTAAAAAGTAGGAGAGAATATATAACTGAAGTTCTGAGATTTTAAAGAAGGTTTGGTTCGGATTTGACATTATGAATACTATCATATTTGTAGCCAGGGAGAGAAAGGGACAAAAGGGACATTTTACATAGGCCGGTGGAATCGGTTAGAAGTGATTTTCAATCACTAGAGTTATTGGCTTGTGGCAGCACGCTACAGGCAATGAGATTCATATCTCCTAACACAAATTATCCAGTGATTCCACTCCAACAAGCTACTTTGATGGTTTCTGTTTGTTCTGGGTTTTGGATTAATTGATCCAACACATTAGGAAGAAGAACATCCCCCTAGGGTTTCCTCCATTTTCAGCTTGTCAAACATTGTTCTGCCTTCACACACTGTCTCTCAAACATAACTCATGTATTTTACTCTCCTCACCCTTTCAACACTTTATACAGAACCTGTATATCCAAATTTATTCTAGCACTGTGTTAAGACATCTTGTTTTCTGCATCAGCATCAGCAATGATAGCTCCAGGAACAGATCTTTAGTTGTTTACATTTTACAAAAACCTACCCTTTCACTACTCATCATCTTTTAAACACACCCATTCTAAAGTTGATTGATACCTATTCTGCCCCAAATTGTCCTACATCACTTTGTTTTTCTCCTTTTTAGATCATTTTTATTATGTCTAAAGGCAGAACAAAGAGGCTTTGGTTCCTGTACTATTCTTCCTACAATTTTTCCTAGCTCACTAAAGCCAATCAAAAAATGTGTCTGTGGGGGCTTCTAGGCTCTAGAGATGGCCATGCTGGTTGCAGGCTGCAAGCTCCTGCACCAGCAATCTGCTCATACTACATTGAATTGGTTGCTTGCTGGTGAAACAAGTCAAAGAGTATCGCTTGACAGTGATAAAGAGTTTCCTGTAACATATTGGCTTGATATGTCATAGTTAAGGAGGATTGAAACTTGTTGTGCAAAGATCCAAAAGGCTTATTGTTGTTTTGGAATTTTTGAAAGGCTGGACACCACAGGCTGAGTGTGGTTCCTGATTCCTGGCTGATCTGCTAATGATATGAGATGGGGGTACTGAAAAGATACTTAGGATACTTGATACAGGCGGAACATCAAGGAGGGGGGGGGTTGGAAAAAGTGTAATAGTAGCCTGCTTTCCTGCGGTTCATAGGTGAGCAAGTAAATACACTGTGCCATTTTAACTAAACTCCGATTCGTTTTGCTTTTTCTCTAAGCACTTCTCTGATGAACAAGGCCAAAATCCACTTGCTTTCCAGACTAAAAATCTGGTTGAAAACACTAAAACCTATCAAAATTCCCAGGCGACACAACTAGTAAACTGCAATGCTACAAGGGACATGAGGATTCACAGAGACCTCGTGTTTGGAGGCAGATGGTATCTCAGATTCTTGAACATCTGTTGCTTTTATGGGAGGCATTTTTTTCCCCATAAATGTAGAGTAGGAAAGTCAGTCATAACCTGCTTAAGCAAAGAAAAATGAGAAACTTAGAAAACAACTAGATGTATTTTTCTTGTATTGCAAAGGGAAGAAATCTCAAAGAAAACATGTCCTCCTTCCAGATCAAATCGCAGTGAATTTTTAAATTTGAGAATAAAATCAAAAGGAATCATAGAATCCTTCAGGTTGGAAGAGACCTCTAGAGATCATCTAGTCCAACCCTTCTGCTACTTTTCTGTTTCAGAAGACCTAGGCGCAGATTCCTGTTACTTTACCTACCTTGTCTACATGTAATTTACTGTGTTTTAATATCTAAAGGAAAAAAAAGAGAAAGGAATCAATTCCATACAGTCCACAAGTGCCCTCATCCTTGAAGCTATTCAAACAAACAGACCTGTTATATGGAATAGAGCCTTGAGGAAAGAACACATGGAATCAGTTCCAAATTAAATAGTTTCTAAACACAAATGTAAACTTCCTGTCTACCCAAGGTAGCACTCTCACACAGAAAATAAAAAGATAAAAATAGAGAGATGGAAATAAATCTGTACACAGAAAAGCATATGAAAGTCATAAAATAAACTAATGAAGAAACTTGCAGCTGCAGCTTGTAGCATTTTTTTGTTACATGAAGCAAATTCCTTGGCTTCACCATGAGATAACATCTGTACTTGGGCAAGTTATCTCTGATATGAAATTTGTTGCACTTTCTCTCTCTGTAAAACAAGTGGGATGCTTGTGGTGCCAACCACTTCTTTAAGCAAGGTAAAAGCATCACCCCATTGGAACTGATGACAAAACTGCCACTAAATTTAATAGGACAAACTTTCATGCAGCGTCTTAGTGGTTCTCAGTATTCACATGTAGTTACACTAATGGCCTGATCCTGCGAATTTTTATGTAATGAGCAATACTCACTGTTAAAATATTTTACCATGCTAAATATAAGCAATAGATAAGCCACAGTGAGTATCTGCAGCATTGCAAGCAACTGTTAAGAAACAAGTAGGCAAATCACAGCTTGGGGCAAGCATGACTATGGCAGCAGATCATCATGCTCCTCCGTAGGACTTGGGAGCTTTCCAGAGCTTTCCAGCCGCTGTGTCGTGGCTGGCATTTGACCTAGAAGAACGCTCTGCTCCCCGTGCAACCCTGTGGCAATGCCATATGAAGGCAGCGCTGCTGAGTGCAAGGCAGGGGAGAAAGCTCTGCGCGCATTCACAGCTCCCACTTGTCTTCAGGGCTGAGGGTCGGCTGGGACCTTTGCCACGCGGTCAGCCAGTGGCAAAATTCAAACTTGGTTTCCTGTGAAACGCCTGGATGTCCCACATCCTCGCAAATGTTAGGTGCTGCTTAACTGAATCACATTAGACATAGCTCATTAAGCTATTGCTGTCTGCGCTGCACTGGCCTTTTACCTTTACATAGCACAAATACTTTGGGATTTTCCTTTTCTTCTTCTCCTAGCCTTATGGTGAATCATTGTCTTATCCGTAAGATATGACTCAGGTAGAATTTATTGCTAACATACTTAACTGCAAAATTAAACTGCAGACCAAACCTTATTGCAAGGCTCTATTATACACTACATTGTGCACTACAGTGCACATGCACTACATGTAGTGCAAATGCAATACAGTGCATTTTTGTTTTTAAAGGACTAAAGTGATAACAGACACTCCATATGTAAAATATATATACTTTTATTAACGGTATCAGGTGCATTAAAGAAACGGTTTATACAAGTTTTAATTTTCTCCCAACACTGTAATGTTGATGACTATATTGCATGTTATTGAATTAAATCCAGGTAATGGAAAGAAAATTAAAATAATTTATTGCCCAATAAAATTTAAGAATTGGAGAAATACATGAATTTAAGTTTTAAAAATATGAATTCATTCTTTAAAATACTTCAAAAATAATTTAAAAATCACTCAAAAATCAATCTCTTTTAACAACTGTAATTTCTTATGTTCACAGTCCTTGATATCCTCAAAATGGAAGCGTAATCAGCAGTGGTAATAAATTGCCACTCTCCATGGAAAAAGCACCAGGGAAACATGACACACACTTTGCCACTGCCTTTCACAAAGGCAAGCAGGACAGTTAGACATCAGGCTTGTTAATTTTAAGTCCTTCCTCCATCTTGACTGTTATCTCACCTTGTAGACATGAATCAACAAGCCCAGATCCCTCAGCCTCTCCTCAATTGTCCTATATCCTGGGCTCCTAACCATCCTGTTGCCTTCTGTGGAGCCCCTGTGGTTTCTCCACATCCATCCAGACCCAAGGAAACGAGACAGGATGCAGTGACCTCATCTGTGACCTCACCAGGACGTGTCTGCCCTTGGCTGCCAAGGCACACTGCGGGTTCACATCAAGCTCAGACCCTGTGATGTGGTACCATACCTTTGTTACAGGCCTTCAGGCAGGATACAAACCATTAATCATGACCCTGTAAGCCCAGTCATCCAACCTGTTGTTTATTCATGCAGCTCTCAGCTGTCCAGAACATAATGTCCGAACTTGGATAAAAGAACATTTTCTGAAATGTTGCTTAAAACCCTGTTAAATTGTAATTGAAGTATTGCTAAATTGAAGTAAATGATATTACTATTCCTCTCACACACAAATCTAGTCATTTTTTCATAGAAGACAATCAAGCTGGTCAGGCGTCATTTATCCTTGATCAATCCATGCTGACTATTTTCATTCACCACCTTCTTCTTCATGTGACCAGATACAGGAGTCTTTGAAGATGACTCAGTGGTTTTCTGCAGTTGAATGGACTGTGACCTTATAACATTAACTTTGAAACAAGCTTTTTGTTTTCAGACAGAGGGCCAAAGTTTACAGTGCCAGTCCTCTGGTCGTTTCTGTTGTTAGGACACCATGGAACTCAGTGAAGTTATTCCTTCCTGAGGAAAAATAACTCAATATGAGGGTAGTGCAACACCTGGAATAGACTGCCCAGGAGGTTGTGAAATCCCCATTCTCCATGACCTTCCAGACTTAAATATGTGAAATATGGACTTTCACTAGTGAATTTAAGGTTGCTTTTAAAAAGAGGTGAAGCTGAAAAAGTCTCAATAAGCAAGGAAGACTTCAAGTCCTTCAAGAGAGAGAAAATGGACAAGATGGCAAAAAGAGTGAATAACAATGCTTCTTCAGAGGCACTGCTGATCAGCTTGTGTCCTAAAGGATTAGAAGAAAGTCTTATGAAGACAAGCATATTTCATGCTTGTTAATATTTCTGCCTTTCTTCTCCTTTTTTTCTTCCCCAAGTGAAGGGAAATAAAACATGTCACAAAAGCATTTGCATTAACAACAAAAATAATTATAGCCTCCAGAACATTTTTAAATTGAGGTAATTGCTTTGTATGACCTGCTGCTAACTGTGATTCTGCTCATGGTTGCTAATTTTTTTCCTCGGTATATTTTGTTACTTAGTTATGATTTTTTTTGGTTCAACCAACATGTCAAAAACGTCAAGCAATGTTACTTTATAAATATTACAGCCTGGAGTCTGATGAAACTAATGAACATTTTGTACTGCTGGATTTTAATTTCTCTTGTACTACATTATTTTCCATGATTAGTATTCCATTCCTGGCTTCATCATACCATTTTGAAAATTCTGTTAACCTAAAAAGGAAACAAAAATCCTTTTCCATAGTTTAATGGACTTATAAATAACAGAATCATATTACACACCACAGTGTTATCCTATTGGCCACAAGAGCAGAAGCTGCCTTGTGCAATGGCACATCCCAAAGTACAACACTGCACAACTCAAGACATACATAAGACAAACATAATGCTCACTCTGTTGCTGGAAGTTTACAGCTTTACTTCTCCAGGTAAGCTGTTACTGAAGTAGGTATACTGATATATTGTTTTATCCTTTTCTTAGGTGAAGATTTAAGCTGAGCAAGTCTTCTCTTCCACTGCAAAAGGCTATTCTAGCAGGGTTACTGTCAAAAACGACATTCTGAGGTCTTCTTTTTAAAAGAAAGCAGGGTGATATATGGGCAGCATATGTGCCACTGAAAAAAAAACATTTACAGGGTTACTGTCAAAAACGACATTCTGGGGTTTATATATATCAAATTAATGAAAACTTTCCTCGCTTTTGTAAAAACATTTTACAACTATCTTCCAAATCAAAGTTCAAAACATATATAAATGGAGTATGTTAGAGGGAGGCATCCAAACTTCCTAGCAAAAAAAACCAGTCATTTTATTTCCTTCTTGTTAAAAGAAAGCAGGGTGATATATGGGCAGCATATGTGCCACTGAAAAAAAACATTTAACTTACTTACCTGTCCTTGAAATATCCATCTAAAGGCAGCACTACTCTATAATTCTGTCTTGATAGAAACTTAAGTAATGGAATTTTGCTATCTATATCAAGGAAGTAATAATCCACCAATACATTTTGAAATGAAGAAGAATTTAAAGAATACCAGAGTATGCTCATTCTCCAGAGGAGGCTAGAAGACCTTGTGCCCCCACCTTTCATATATTGTAGGTGCATCAAGTAATGCAAGAATGCATGCCATGACCTTTATGCTTGCTATGTGCCCTTCTTTTTCTCTGCCTGTCTTAAACATCATTAAGCTGGGCCTCGAAAAAAAAAAATCCATCCTTGTTTTTCAAATACTTTTTCTAAAGCAGCTTTTCAGAAAAAAAAAATCATCTAGCACTTTTGAAATTGCTAGGGACTGTGGCATAAGAAGACAAGAAGATTATTATTTATAAGAGAGTAGCTGCTAGGCATTGCAGTGGCAGGACAGTGCTATCATACATGTATAGATATATGCACAATCTATCATCTGCTGCAAAACCTTGTTTGGAGAGTTTGCAATTTAGAAAGATGAGACAGAGAAGGAAATGGAGAGAAAAGGTGCCCAAAATGACAACTTCTCCAACACAAATGAGCTGCTACTAGAAGCGATACTAAAAGTTCTCATGGTTTTTAAGCCTTAGCCTACAGCCGTATCTGTAGGACTATATATCTAAACAACTTTGAAATGCATTTAAAGTGGCAACATAAGGTTTCATTTGGAGTAGAAAAGAGGAAATATCCTGTAATTTAAGTATTATTACTCCAGTCCAACAAGTTACCAAACAAACAGGAAAAGCAACAGCAGTTGGATTTTGGAATGTTAAACAGGGGTATTAACCTTCTCAGTGCACAGGTTTACAAGTGACTTTCACAGGGTATTAACAGTCTCCAGAGTGGTTTCCAACATTTGCAAAATCTTGTTCCTGACCCTCTTTTCCCTTATAGCAACTCCAGTCATAACTACCCTGAAAAAAGGTGCAAAGAATGGAGTAAGAAGAAGGAGAAGTAGTAAAAGTATATCCATCTCCAAGAGTGAATGGTGAAAGCAGTGGAACATTCAGAACACCACAATACACTGTGAGAGAGCTGAAAGCAGTTGCAGCATGAAAGAAAGCTGCAGGAATGTGTAATATGGTTTATTGTTCTATTATTAAAATCACCAAAGAAGAGATTTAGAGCTCTGCACAAACCAGTTTTAGATGGAATATAATTTCTGGCAAAAATACTGCTGCAAAATCAGGTGGAAATGGAAACAATCAAACTGAGGAGAAGCACCAGAAATTCTTCGCTGTAATGGTCAAAAAGGGACTTTGAAGTGGTTGTTTTTAAGAGATTCTACTATTTATCTAAGAGAAAAGCTGAAAGTGTGGATTATAAAGCAAAATTTGCTCCTTGAAGTCTATATAGGTAAGAAGAAACAACATCAGCTCTGTAGCTTTAGATAAAACTATACAATGTAGGCATGTGAAGCAGTAATAGTTTGAGAAATGGTAAAGAATTTCATCAGCTGTCTGGAAAAATTACCACGAACACAAAAGTTCAAGCATAAAACAATGATAGTATTAATAATTTGAATTTTTGTCACAAAGACCAGGGATAGAAAACCTTTCATTTTATACAAGGTAGTAGATCAGTTTCATTTGTGTGTGCTGCTTTAAGAGAGAGAATCCAAGCTCTGAATGAAAGGAGTGGCCTTCTTGATACAATTAATTTCTAGTAAGTGTTGTATGAGTTTTGAAATCCTAACATCATGAATAGCCTTGCTTCACTTTCTGAAAAAAGCTTCAACAGCCCTATCACTCTATGTGAGTTTATCACATTCATTTTCTGCATATTAATACCATGAAATGCAACTTCACTTTCACTGAAGGAAAATAATGCATCAGAAGAATTCATGTACACAGTTATTTGCATTTCTTTAGGCTTTTTAAGCTGTGCTTCAGGTCAGTTGTTGGATAGGATTTTCAGAATGAATTATGGCTCAAAAATGTCCACTAACTTTAAAAAATTACAACAGTAACTGTTAATAAAAAAAAAGGAGTTCAAAGCATGCATGTGGATACCAGAATCGAGCGCTTCTGGTTACTAAACCTGGAAATGACTTTCTGTGCAGACCTCTTTACCATGTTATCTAGTCTAATGTATCAAATGGAAAGCAGACTTTAAAAGCACAGTTGTGTCAAAGACATGTTTTGGAAGAATCTCTCTGCAGAAGGTAAAAAGTTGAGTGCCCAAGTCTGGGCTCATACAAACTGCCGGAGCTTCACAAGAGCTCAAGAATTTACAGCAGCCTTAAATTTAGTGTAACCAGAGCTCCATAAAAACTAGGAATTGTCAAGCTATTACTTACAATTTTTACTTTTTTGAATGTGGAGAGGTTTGTTGCTTCTCAGTGTGAAAAAGGTGCTTTTGATAATTTTCTGAATGATCCTGAATATCTCAAAATCTTATTAGAGTCACATACAATAAATTGAACTACAGTAATTTTTCTGCATGGTTTAATATCCACTGCTGTTTGTGCTACCCTCTTCCATTAAGTCCTCCTTCCAAACTGCCAGTATTGTACCAGCCATTACAGAGCAATGCCACATACAAAATACTGGAAGGTCTAAAATATCTTATGCAGGCATATGTCTTCTTCTCAGTAGTGAATACTTACTGCAGTGCATCTCTATTAAGATAATGTCTTAAACATCACTTCTAAAGAAATATTTATTTTGCTTCTTGACCCTATGACCATATATAAAAGCCACATCTTTCCATAAAGGAATTAAATCACCTGTTTTCTGTTTTCTCCTTATCTTTTTTTTACAGACTAATGACTTGTTTGTATTGTTCCCTACCACTGTGCACTGTCTTGATTATTTCAGTGACTCTTGTACAATAATCAACAATTTCTTTCCTCCTCAGTGTACTGGATGATTGGTTTCTTCTTCCAAGACTAATTATTTTACATATTTCTGTACCACACTGCATTTACCATCTGCTGACCCAATTACCTAAATGATCCAAATCCTCCTCAGTCTGGTGGCATTTTCTCATTATTTACTCTAACTTCCATTTCAGTTACATCCATAAGCCATGAGGGCTTATTTTCTAAACTCCAACTGTGCATCCGTAGCTTGCAGGTCTCATAACCAAACTAAAGAATCAGATCTGATCCCACAGTGGAATCTTGTGAATCAGATGCAGTAGACAAAGTTATTTCTTCAAAGGGTATAAAATATGATAATAACCAATATATATGTAACTTCTGGCTTATTTTCAGAGTTAGATCCAAATGTTCATTCTTCTGTCAGCCTCACTTTGAAGGCTTTCAGATATTTTTGAAGAAGCACAGAGCTGTCACTGTAGCCATCAGCCTTTTTCTTCTCATCTTTTTCTCTGTTCATTTTTTTAGTAATTAACTAAGAGAAGGCCAAAACACATGGCTGCTGCTCACGTCCTCAGGTGCAACTAACATTATGAGTTGCTTTACCGATATACTGCAAGTATTAGGCATCACTCCAGTAAGTAGCATTTCCAAAGCATATCATACAGTCTATATGGGAATGTCTGTGATATCAAATCTAAATGCTACAGTAAAACTTCAGTAAGCTATAGTGGTCTTGAATTTTACAAGAGAAGTTATTAATACAGCTTCTTTCTGGGAAGCAGTGGAGGACAGTTTCTAAGAAAAGGCGAAAATCTTTTCTCACTGTGATTTTTAAGTAAGTGGGAGAAATCAGCAGGGAATCGTATTTGTACTGAGAGAGTTAAAAGGCTGGAGGGTTTTTAGGGCAAGGGATTTGGAGTTTGCTCTAATTGCCTGCTTATTCCTTCATTATGGTTGAAGGGTTCTGGTAATTCACCATTATTAAATATTCAAGGACTGGTCCGGAGGAAGCATTCTTTGGGGATTGCTCTCATCACTCCAGTGCCAGTTGAAAATCCAGCTTTGTGCCTGCTCATGTGTGCAAAAAAAACCCTCTGCTTTTCCCTTTTTATTGACTGCCCTTACTAAAAAGGCTTCAAGCATTGTGGTAATGTGAGATTATTTAGCAAATTAATGCTTGTGAATCTTTGATGAAACTTCCTTCATATTAGCAAGAGTACATTTTGGGAACACAGAGCAAAAATGTTCCTCCTCAGAGGAGAGCCTTTTTATGTTCACACTTCTGCACTCTCACAGCTCTATACCTGCGCCTTCTTCACCTACAGGGCACTTAATATGGAAAGGCCATTCCTCTCTTCCTTGTCAAGGTGGACCAGCCTAAAATATAACAGCCATAAATTCCACATGAGTTACAAGTGCCTCCTGGACCAGATAGCTGTGCCAGGAGTATACTGCATTACTGGAAAGGCCCCATTAATATCAGAACCATATCATATTAGTGACTATCGCACATGCTGAATTTTCAAGACTTTTCTTCAAGAGTTTTCAAAACACAGAGGCATAAGAAACTTCTCCTGAGTAGGAATAAACAGCACCTACTGCTGAAACAAGTACCGGGCCATTGGGCAGCACTAGGAACTGGCAGGGAAGTTAATTTTATTTCTAGGTTGAGTTTTCCGTTGAGATACGAATTCTACAGCAGGAGTAACAGCAAAAGTCCTTGACACAGTCTACAAATATCACAACAGTAATTATATTGTAGAAACTGGAGATCACAAGAAAGGCTAGGGAGCCACCCTTGGAAATGCTACAGCACTATGTTCTTGTCTTCGCAGCACTGAAGTCTAGACACCCCTCAGCACTGTACGCCCGGTGCTTGCTTTGGGCTAGCAGTTTCTAGAGAGCACATAAATACTTGCCAGTTAAAATATGTCCTTCTATCACACAGAAAACTGAATACAAAAAAATCTTGTACCAACTTTTGGAACAGATCCTTGTGCATAGTTCCATTCATATCAACTTAATTTGGCAGGAATTACATTGGATTGTACTAGAATTTGCTCGTTTTAACTTGAGAGAGTCAACAAAGCTATGGTTAATGTCCTAGATTACATTCAGGTTTGTTCATTAAAAATTGTATTTAATTTCTCTTCCAACTGTGAAGCCAACTTCTGCTTTCATTTATGTATGCATAGCCTAGGGCAGAATCTGAATATAATAAAGATGCAAAACCTTACCCTGGTCATAAACAAGCAAACAAAATCACACATAACAAACTTGATGACAGAATTCACCCTGCGGAATCACTATTACAAGTGATAATATATAATTTTGAGGATTACTCACTTCTGTTTAAAGCTTTGAAAAATTTAGATGCTAGGGAAGTTTTGAGGATTACTCACTTCTGTTTAAAATTTAGATGCTAGGGAAATTCTCCATATTGCTATTAGAATTATAACAGAGTTAGACACAGCTTTGTATTGGATCTCCTGCCAAAATTTTGGGAAGTTTAAACTTTGTTCTCTAATCCTAATAAAATAGATTCTCTCGTTTTGGAACCATGTAATACAAAAAAACCCTATAGAAAATCCAAACAGATGTAAGCAAGAACATTCTGAAAATGATACATTTACCAAGAAAATGCAGTTTAGTCAAACTAAACTGTGTGAATTTGGCTGAAATTCATCACAGATTTTCAGCTAAGGAATGTAATGGACTGATTTTCACAAAACTATGGTTCACTGGTTTAAGCACTTCAGTGCATGAATGATCAATTTCTTTCTCTGAATGGAAGCTCAGAACATGTATCTTCAGCTCTTTGGAGAACATCCTACAAGCCTGTAAGCATATTTGATTTTTTTTGCTTCTTTGCATAACTAGTTAATGAAGGTGATAATGCTTTCCCATCAACAATAAGTATCCTATCCATCAGATTTTTTTTTAATATGGTTCTTTGTCCACACTAGTTTTAAAATATTTAAGTAGGAACTGAAGCAAATAGGGAGACTGAGAAAGTGACTGTCTGCACAGGTAGTTTCGAAACTCACTGAGGACTGTATCAAGGTTCCAGAATTTGCACTACTGAACATTTTCTAATTTATATAATGTGAAAGTGTCACAAAGAGAGACTGAGAATGCATCTTTCTCTGGACTTAAGTAACTTAGGGCTGTGGGTCTGCTGTATTGCTCATGAATAAGTAAACAATATGAGTTTGGATACTACCTGAGATGGAGATCCATGTCTCCTGCATGTTTTATGTCTGATCTACTGGGTAACAGGTCACGTTCTTTTTCAACAGTTTTGCAAAAATTTTGTATTTCACCAAATTAGTCAGACTGCATCAGACTACCCTATCTCTGATAGCAATCTGTTGTGGAGGGCCTGAAACTGTAAGAACTGGGCAAGCATAAACTGGTATTTCAGAACGTCTTTCCAGTTTCTAACAGTCTGAGTTTCTAGTGACGTCTTTGTATTTACTTTCCCTTGATGAGAAGTTTCTTCTGATTAATTTGTCCCATAGTTTTTTAAACCTCTATAAATTTATAGAATCTATGGCATTCTTCTGTGCAGCAAGTTTCACAACTTAATTATGCAAGAAGTGAGGAAGTACTTGTACATTGAAACCCATCAGATAATTTAGTCTGATGGCTCCTTTTTCTCATAGGGAAAAAGAATACATAACAATCCTTGGCTATGCACAGCTTCCATAGCATTCATGATTTTATAGTCTTATGTCATATGTCCCCTCAGTAGTCTTTTCTTTTCCCAGAATGACAACTACTCTATATAATCATTTTGTATGCAGAAGCTGATCCATACCAACTCTTTCACCTTTCTCTGAATCTTCCCTAGTTCTACTGCCTCTTTGTTGTGATGAAAATGAACATTTCATTCAGCATGGATTTCTATACACATAAACTACAGATCTACACAGTAGCATACCTGTGGCTGTTTTGGTCTCTAATCCTTTCTTAATTCCTAAAATTTAGCTTGCTTTTCACCTAAAAAAAAAGAAACTGAACTGATATTTCCTAAACCACCATACCGCAAGATGTTATAACTAAATGGTAATAATCAGCTCATATCCTAGTATATTACAGAGATCTACACTGTATTTATTTTTTTACATAGATTATATCCCGATAGCCAGAATAACTTCAACCTCTGCCACCTCCACCTTCTCACCCTTGTGCACCTTTGTTAATGACTTCCCAACAGAGGTCTTGTAAAACTCTATTCATATTTGAGAATTTAACCCTTTCTCCATCAACAACTTAAGTTTTAGCATGGTGGGTTTACTTTTTAATGTATTTTTTAAGGGTTTTCAAGTAAATATTGTCTGGTGCTGGTAATTTGCATTTTGTGTATTGTTCCATAAACCTCTCCTTTGGCAAAGCTCTTTTATTTTGTTGCTACAATCTTATCTTTCCTTAGCAGTCCTTTCATACATTCCTAATCTATTGGCTCTCTGCATACTCTGTCAAACTTTTGTTTTCTGTTGTGTCTGAAAGCAGATTTATCATTTCTTGATACCTTTTCAAGTTGCTGCTAAAACTCTTTTTAGATGGACATGTCATGGTTTTACATAATAAAAAACTGCCGGAGTTTAAGTTATTTGCTATTTTTCTCTTTTGGACAAGACACTAAATTTCTGAAGGGTGCGTTCTTCTGTTGGCCTCCCTTACCATCCCATTTAACCATGGTCTTTCTAAAGGCTTTTTAATAGATGGCACTGTCTCCAATGGGTGTCTCTCAGAAGTTGTCAGGCCACCTGTAAAGATTTCATGCTTTCACCTGCCCCTTTTTGTTTCACTTTTTAAGGACCTTCCTCATTTTTCTCCATGCTCACTTGCTGACATCAAGCACAAGCACATCCTAGCCTCTGTTGGCTCCTGCCTCTGAGCACAACAGTCCCTCTGGGCCTTCTCAGGACCAAGCCAAGATTTATTTTTCCTCCCCTGGGTTTCTCTGATGACCTACTGCCACGAAGGAGCTATTTTTGCTGGGTAAAGATACAGCCACACCAGGGTGGTATCTTTGGCCACAGCCTGAGGCAGGTGCAGGAAGGTTGGTTGTCTCTTGTCACAGTTGTGTTTCCCACTGTCTTGGCTCCCCTGATGTTCCTCGGTGTCACCATGCCTCCTGGCACCAGGAGAGCCCCATGGCTTCCATTTAGGTCCAAGGTTTCGGTCCGAGAGGATTCACTGCTGCATGTTCATTCAGTTACCCCACTGATATGAATTAACCCTCAGCTTTCTTCAATGCATGCCACCACTTCTAAATAACGTGACCCATTTTAGATTCGAAGTATACAGCAACAAGAGTGTCTTGCTTTTCTCTGCCTGCCATTCCAGTATGTGCCCAACACTGGAGTTTCACTTCAGTTGAGGATGGGGCAGGGAGGAGGGTGAAGCAGGTGACAGGAAACACAAAGAAATTTTTGAGCTGAGCCCCCCCCTTTTTTTTGTTAACTCTTCCCTTTTTCCATTTTGCAGCCAAGCCAAGATGTAATCCCAACCCTAATTTCAAAACTTGACAAAGAAGAAACACTATTTTTTTTCCTCATTTCAGTGTTTTTTCAGTTGACCATTATTTATTGATGGAGGTTAGATTTCAGTCTATTTGCATATCTGTATTTAATGACTTAGAAAATAGATTAAAAGTTAATTACACTTAAATATGAGGAGAAACAAAATTATTATCTCACCATGAATTGTGCCAAGGCAACATATTTCAATACTTGAGTTGAACTGTGTAGTTATTGATATCTGCATTAAATTATATGGCTTATGTTATTCATAAGGATGAACTAGACGATGATCATTTATCCCTCCTGCCTTTAGTATTTCTGAAAACATATAGCAATTTTACCTGAAGGTTTATGTCAGAACACTAGTAAGTGAAATACCACAGCAAGTTATGGTGACTCCCTCTACCTTTGCTTTGCTGCTGGCACACCATCCTGGGCTAGGATTATAACCTGGAAACACAGATTTCAGTTACTTAAGTTTTCTATTTTTCTGAATTAGCAAAGGAAAATTATTAACAAATTTCTGACATGAAAATACTGTGTGTCCCATCACTGTCATGCAATAGCTAGAATAAGCAAGTAAGCAAGTGCTCATTTTCTCACAGAGCAGTCATAGATCTTCAGTCCTTTCCACACCAGGTTTTCATACTTACAGTGTGCTGCATATTTACAAGAACTATGAAATTAAAAATGGTAAACTTTTCCAAAGCAAGTGCTAATTCAGTTTTAAACCCTGTGATATTTTCATTACAGGAATGAGAACACCATAGGGTGTAAGCTGAACTAGTGCTTAGTATTGTCCTTTCAGAAATGGCATTCAGAGGTTGCATGTACTTTATAGGCAAAAGCTGTAGGACAATAACCCTTTTCCACTGAAGCTTCTCTTCCTTTCCTTTCAGCTTGAATGGCCCACAGGTCATCAGAGCTTGAGACATCACCATTCAGACAAAAACAGTGTCAGAAGATGAGCTTCTCCAGTGACTTCTTCGCAGATAACTGTGAAGTACCCAGATAACTGCAGATAACTCCACTTCCCTAAATTTATTTCCATAGATAGTCTCATGTAAGCCTACTTTTAACAACAATGATTTCTTCTTCAGTCTAATTCGTACACCACCTCACTTGGGTGAATACCTTATTTGGCTGAAGGAGAGGAAGGCAAATACTTATTTGTAATAACATGGGGGCAGTATTTCTCTCTTTCATTGTCCTATCTTTCTCATATCTCCTCACTCCTGATTTCCAAAATCTCTCTCTTTAATCCAGCTATAGACTATGGGTGCTTTCATGTTACAGCAAAAAAAAAAAAAATTCTCTGTCATGTCCTTGCTGACTATGATAACAAGTCATACTTATGCATGCAGGGGTCCCCAAAATATTATTAGTAGCAATAGAGCTGATATGGTAGCAGCCCTGGTGTTTTTTTTTTTTTTTCTTTTTTCTTTTTTCTTTTTTAAGCCTCTCTGCTCTAGGGAGGCATTTGGAAAGATGCCACAGCTTTCTTGTTCTCATTATTGCTAAAATACATTTTTATGTTTATAATCACTGGTGATAAGCAGAGGTTTTAGTACAAAATACCAATGATTGAGTCATTCAGCATTCCTTTTGAAATGATCCCCCTTTCGTAAGAAAAATCTGCTTTGAATGAAAACTTATTTCTTCTCCGGTTTTACATTTTTTTTTATCTTGGAAGCTACGTGGAGGGTTTTGGATGGAATCAGCAAGCCAAATCCCTTAGAAATCTCTGAAAATGCTGAACTTTAATTGAAGTTCCTACACTGCATCGTGGAGATTTCACCATTTCTATATGGCAATTTAGGAACAAAAGTTGTTGGATTTAAAAAAATTGCTTACTGTTACAGTACTTTCTGCAAATCCTTTGGGTTCAGAGAAGAGTAGCTGATTCTCAAATCTGTTAATGAATTTCATGCTAAATACTTTGTAATCTTTAGAAACAAGGGATTCAACCTAAATTGCTTTCCATCCTTTGACAATATGGTAGTCTTCCCAACGGTAGCATCTACTTTTCTTACTGGTGCTCTAATTCAAAACTGTGAGCTATGCCAGTAATAGCATTCTCCTGGTTGATTTCCTTATTTTCATACCTGCCTAGAGTAACTGCAGTAGCCTCTGCTGATGAGTGACCAGGCTCATGCATGGTGGTCAGAGAGTAACCTCTAGTTTCAAAAACCATAGTTAAACTATTCTCTCGGACCTTATACTGGCAAAACAAGGCCCCTCTGGGCCTTTTAAGTGGCAGTGATAAGCCATGCTTCTGAAAAGAAAAAAAAAGGGAAGGGAAGGGAAGGGAAGGGAAGGGAAGGGAAGGGAAGGGAAGGGAAGGGAAGGGAAGGGAAGGGAAGGGAAGGGAAGGGAAGGGAAGGGAAGGGAAGGGAAGGGAAGGGAAGGGAAGGGAAGGGAAGGGAAGGGGAGTCTTGCTGCTTGCAGTTTCTCAGTGTCCAGTGAGAAAGATATTCTAGACTTGCACTTTATCGATAATCATGAAATAAACATGCCTTTTTAATTAAGAGCATGGAGGAATCATAAATATTTCGCCTCCATTTCATTCATGTGGCTGGCAACATAAGATCATGCAAATGAGATACTGATTGCAGTCTCTCACAATGAGGAGAAACAATCTTACTTAGTCAACTTATGAGGCTGCAAACATCTTTACAGGCTACTGGAGAAACATTCATTACAACACACCACATTGTAATATATAGCCAATGCACAGAGCTGCTACCTTAATCTTCAAGACTAATGACTACTGTCAAGAGTTTTGTTACACACTTATCTCTACCCCCAACACTTGTGCACTGAGACAATAAGAGCAAACACAGCATTTGGTGGCGAGTGAAGTAATAAACAACAAATATTCCACATAATTAAAGTTACCCAGTTTAGGCAACTGTTCTTATTTTGCAGGAGCTCGTTCCGGAGATGCCATTAATGAGTCATTGCAATTACCAAATAGAAGAGCTAGCCTACAATTTTTTAACTGGCAGGAAAAAAAAATTAATGATACTACCTAACTCGGGAACTTTTACCATTTTCTTTAGCTGCTTCTTTTCACCTGGAGCTAAATCTACCCAAAGTTCAAGAGATAAAAAGGTCAAAGTTTAGGAAAGGTTCAGCTGTAATTACCTGTTAAATGCATTGCTCTGTAGAGACCTTGGTTTAATGACCACACACAGATGCTTGGATGTTTTTTTTTTAAGCTCAGTTCTTGATAAGATCCAATTAGCGTGCACCTAAGGTGATGGCTCTGCATATCAGCAAAAGGGAAAGTCGCATAAACTTGTTTTGAATTCTTGTGATCTCCTCATTACATCCCTACACTTACCTGGCTTCGTCTGTGCAGAGGGAAGTGTCAGGTCATGATTCAACATGGGCTGGGCAAAAGCCTAGACAGACTACGTTCAACTCCATGGACACCAAGTTCATTTAGGTTCCCTCTGCTAACAAGCTGGGACTGCAGGGAGCCAAAGGATTCAGGGAACAGGAATGTTCTCACCCTACAAATCTGGCCTTGGGTACTAATGAGCAAAAGTTATCAACCACTTGCAGACTTTCTTCTATTAGGACAGGGCACAATTTTAATGGGGCGTGCAAGATTACATCATGAGATGTAGACCTCTGGTGACTATCTTATTAATTAATCATTTGGTGGATTTGGTGAATTGGCTGCAAGAAAGGCAGGTTGCATTGTTTCAGGAAGTCACAAATTACTGAGATGATAGGTATTTTATAAAAGGAAGAGGTCTTTTCACTTTTCCTCCAGCAGAAAAAGAATAGAAAAATAGTTTTAAAAAGAACTTCAATTTATTTCCATCAGTAAAATGAAGACTAGATTGGGAATGTATTAAGAAGAAACATAACATTAAATCAGAAATCAAAACTATTTTATTTCTATAAAGCAAGTCTGTTACAGCAACAACTTCTTCAGTTCTTCCAGAAATGTCTGTTTTCTCACAAGAGTGAGTGCTGTAATTAATGATTTATACTTTATCTTTCATATGACCATTCTTTTATGTTTAAATTAAACTTTGCTTTTAATTGTTGGGGGAACATATGTCATTATCACAAACATGATAATATTATTTTATTAGATTCTATGGGAGAAATGTGGTAACTTCTATACCTAATCATGCTATCCTTGGAAAAAAAAAAGTATTTAATTTTGCAAGAAATAACAGTCAAAATTAAGATTTCTGAAGGTAAAAGAGAAGGTTGGCACTGAGTGGACTATAGAACTCTTCACCGGCTGTTTGGGGATCCTGTGGCCCACATCCTTAAATTACCTATTTGGGCTTATTTCCTAACTTAATGGCTCCTTTCCTCGGCCGGCGGTATACTTGGAAGCAGGTTAAATATTCTATAGAAAGAAATTCTTCAAGGCACTTGCTTTTTGTACCTGTTTATGGGTCTGGAAGTAAAAAGTACCAGATTCCATAAAGCTTAACTAAAGCAATGCAAATTACATGTGAATTTCACTTAAATTCACCTTCTGTCATACATATTCTGTGTCTACTATCCTATTACCTGGCATAAAATTATATTTTCATTTATTGCTAAATGTATCTCATTACCTTGCACTTAAACCTCATTTCTAATCCATGAACTCCATTAAAACAATTTGTATGTTTTAAAGTACTCTGATTTGTGATATTTATTTTCTTGTCTGCATTTGGATGAGACAGAATAGTGTAGTGGCAAGGGAACAAGGAGGGAAAAAATGGCTTTGAAAAATTTGTGATTTAAAGAGAAATTCATGCTGACATTCTGCCTCAAAGAGAAAGGAATCAATAGACTTGGGAGAGAAGATGCAGTTACAGCCTTAAAACCACACTATACAGGAAACTCCACAAGAAAAGCTGAATGTCTCTCTCACTGAAGATTTAAAACTGATGAATAGTAGTGGTAATGCATATTTAGTATTTGTTTGGGAGAGAGGCAGGAGGAGACCCTCACAAAAACACCAAGCACAACACCGTGCACTACCCAGATACCCCAGACAGCCCATCACAGATTGACATCTCCATGCCACCCTGCTCTTAGGATGATCTGTCACTTTTTCCCCTCTCTCATAAAGCCATGAGCCACAAAAAAAAGGCAGTGCTATTGTGGCTGCATAACAGAGAGAGGGAAAAAGGAAGCGTAGCTGAACTGTTGACCACTTATGCTGCACGTGATATTAGGAAAGCAGCACTCTCACTTCTTCGGGGCGTGCAGTGAAGGAGGCCATACCAAGCAGGACTGCAATGAAACAGGAAAGCCAAGAAGGGTCACACATGAACACCTGCAGTCCACCCAGCTCCTACACCTCCTTGCTTGACCGCAGACAGGAAGAGGCCACATAATAATTGGCAAGTCTGAGAAACCAAACCACAGAGAAAAAAAAAAGGTGGTCTCCTCTTCCTTAGGAGACTAAGGAAGTTAAGGAAGTTATAGGGGCTCAGCCTCCAGTAGATCACTCACTTCTGAGTAATCCATTTGAGGATTGCTTTCAGTTGGCTTCTCTCTTTTCTTCTTTTTTTTTTTTTTCTTTTTCCAGCCATTACTGGCAATTGATCATCTCTTGTACACATTTTACTATCTGCAGCTGACTACTGTTTGGAATTGCTTAAAGATTTTTCGAGAAAAGAAATCATTCCCATGGATTTCCCCATCTTTGCTTAAGGGAAGGAACTGTCTCATTTGAAAGGCATGTGGAAGAGCCTGTGGATACATGCTCCACATCCTTCCATGTCTTTGCTTCCTCCACTGCAGTAGCAATAGACTTCTGCTGTCAGCCTTTAATATCTTTCCTTTATGATTCAGCTTTACCTAATACTACTAATTTATCAAGTTGGTCACCCATAATCATACTGGCAGCCAGCCACAGTTGTATCATCCTTCAAGTCTTCCTCCAGTCTCTGAGGAATCAGCAGAAATAGAGGGAACGTACAGGTTAATTCGATGACGAGAATGCTGCTACAGAATGACTCAGGGGGGCTGTCTCTCTCCATCAGTACAGGGATGTGGGAAGACTGCCGTTTTAAGCATAAGGCCAGCTTTTGTTAGTACCCTACAAGTCCCAAAGAGTTATGAAGCTGTCATCTTGAAACTTTTTTTGGTGACCTAACTTCTTACTTCCTTACACATTTTTTTTCTCACACTTTCATGAGAATTGGTGTTCATCCCCACAGCCCTGCCTGTTGTGGACAGCTTTGTGGTGGACCTCATATGCTGGCATGGTATATTTTTTCCATGGAAAACACTGGTCTTCCAAAACACATTTATATGTATAGTGCACAGCATAGCAGAAAATTTTATTGAGACTCATATTCTGCCAAAATGCTATGACAGCAAAGTTGTTGCTGATTAAATTATTTAATAACCCTGCTTAATTAGTTATACTCACTAAAGGTAGGATTTGCTGATTAGAGACCTATCTCTGCAGAGGACAGCTGGAGAGCAGATCTAAGGCAGTTTTAAACAAGCCAGCATGGAGCATCATGCTGCTAGATTGTCCCTGGCTCTATCAAACATATATCAATGCTGCGCTGAGGTCTGCAACATCAATATGTGACTTTGCATGATGAAGTATTACTAACATTTCTTATTTGGTGCAATGACAGAGTCAGAAAAAACAGGAGTGTGGACTAAAGAGAGCTACAGAGGAATATCAGCATATTAGTAGGTAAAAGTGAGAATCAAGAGTTCCATTTCTTACTTTTTATATGATCATTCTCTTACCTTTCCACTCTCTGTTCCTGTTTCACATCTATTTGAGAGTGTGACGTCTCATCCCTAGTTCTCAAAGAACTGGAAAGCTAAATATCAGTGCTCACTGCACAAAATGTGGTAAGGTTACTATTGATAAAAAGGATCAAAAATGTTCCAGCAGAAAACAGCAGACACTGAGCATCTAGATTAGAAAATACAAAGATACTGTTTTCAAAGAAAGTGGAAATGGAGGCTGAATTATTTCTGACTACTCTAACTTAATGAGGGAGATACCAGCACTTGGTAGAAATACTTTATTCAGAACAACCAGAGTTCTAGAACATTTTCTTTCCTAATGAGAATGAGGTGAGTGGATAGCCCTCTTGTTTTCAATGTTATTCTTTTTTTTTTTTTTCCTGCATTTTCACAGTGCAGATAGATACTATTAAAAGCAGCCAGGTTGCACCAATGTGCCCTCTAATGGCTTGTGTAGTATCTAATGGTGTGAACAAGATGTAAAATACCCAATGTTCCTTTAAATAACATGGGACTGGTGCATTACAGGTCATGGAATTAACACACACTGCCAACAATAAGGATCCTCTGGAAAGGATTATGCCTTCTTCACATATTATTCTCCCATGCCATGTTTGTAGAGTTGATCAAAGCTAATCATACTTGCCTAATGTGAACAGGAGTCCAAGGACATCTATTTAGATTGCCCACTAGGTGTCATACTAGAAGGCCTGTGTTTAATAACACTTGTGAGTCACCTCATGTTCAGATAAAGAACAGGTCAATCCTCTATAAGACAGGCCATAAATAAATGCCCCCTTATCCCCTTCCTTCCCCTATCCCACAAGAAAAAAAAAAAGAAAAAAAAAAGAGAGAGAGAAATGGTCATTTCATGCATTAGCACTTAAAACAAAATGAGCACATTCCTAGAAGTGCTCCCAAAGCACATCAAGAAGTATTTCAAAAGCACTATTCCTAAAGAAACAAATTACCTGAAAGTCTTTCCAATACAGAATATTCCCAGGCGAATCTCGTTATGTGCCAGGGCTAGTACACTGCATCTTTCTATTTTAAAATGTCAAAGTAAGGTTCCTAATGTTGATGTGTTACAGGAGAAATTAAAAATTAATGAAAAAACATTAACTATTATTACTTATCAAAATATTCTTAAGCAGTTCAACAGTTGAGATGAAAACTACAACCATAAATATGTTTCTCAACTATATTAAAAACCACTTATAGCTTTTTAAATACTTTAAATACTCTACAATATCATCTACCCAGCAGCGATGAATGCGTAAAACAGAAAATTAACATGAGGTTTATCTGGTGGAGGGGAGGGTGTAAACAATGTTTTCTTCTGCAGATGTAGAAGATTTCAGCATTTAAATATAGCCTTCTGATTACCAGGACATGCTCATGGGGGCATGGCTGGAGTTTAAAGTGGCAGCTCAGAACAATCTCTAAGTCTGCTAATGTGGCCAGAGAGGTTTGAAACCCCCTAATTCCAACATGTCCTAAATTAGGCCAGCTGCAGGGGTGTAAATCTAATTCATGTGCAAATCTAATTCATACAGAAGATCCTAATGCAGTAATCCAGCAGTAAAATCAATAGGTTTGCAGGTCTAGAGAATTTTGGAGTTACATAAAGGCAAAATCCTTCAAGGAAACACTATCATGTTCCCCAACATGTTCCCCAAATGTTCCCTAAAGTAGGAATATTTTAACAGTTTAATTTAAGGAATCTTGATTTCTGTTTATTTTCAAACAATATAAGGCCCACTTTTACTCTGGAAAGTTTTAATTTGCAGAGCCCTGTAGTCCCTCTCCCAAGATGACCATTAAACAAGGGTCATGCATGTTCTTCTTGAGGACTGCCTATCTGCACAGTCTTCAAAAATTCCACTCAGGATTGTCTGTCGCAATTTTAATTTAGTTAATTAGGGGTAATTACAGGTCTAAAGATTACCTATGCATACGCCAAAAAAAAAGCCTTACATTTTTCTTACTGCCTCATATCGAGTACACTTATGGAGCAGTCATACAGCAACTGTTCCATATTAAAATCTGCATAGGACAGGTAACAGTAATACCAATTTTAGCATCATTTGGTAATATCTAATCACAGAGCTTTATTATACAAGGCTATGAAAGAAATAATGTTATGCCTGCCACTAAAAATCTAAGTCTGACTAAGAGAAACTGATTTACTTCCATCAGAATTCATTTTAAATAACTGCCTAGGTTTATCACTGTTACTTCAAAAAATGGTAATTAATTCTAAATCAGAATGTATGTAATTATAATAGTTTCTACTGGAAAACAAATTACCTGGTGCCTTTGGGGTGAACTAGATGGAATATATTTCATATTCCTTTCAACAGCATAAATATTTTATCTTTTAGGCCATAAAAATGATGTGCCAACCATAAACAATTTTTTTCCTCTTAAATGTTTAGAGAGACTGTTTTCTTCCTCTAAGCATGAAGACACTAAACGAGTTGACAGTCTGCTTGCCAGTCAGTTTAATCTCACTCTCTCTGTGGGTTTGTGGGAAAACTGTGGCATGCCAAGTTATTTTTGGCTAAATGTTACAGCATAAAGAGCCTTCAGGAGCTTTCATTTAGTGAGTGGACTAACTGGCAGCTGTTGTACCTACAGAATGTGAATTGATGTTGCCATGGAAATAGAGTAACTTTTTTTTTGTTCTGTCTTTGCATATTTGAATTTCCTCTTGTACAAAAGTCAGGTTAGGAAGATTTGACAAGAATTGAATGAAAGACAAAAAGGCCTATCTGAGAAAAATTCGAAATTATTTGCATTAACAAACTATTTAAGATGACAGTCATTTATGAACAAGTGACTTCGACTTCTAAACAGGATAATGGTGAAAAATAAAAATCCACACTTTAACTGTGTCTGTTGACTAGTGCATAATTCTAAATACATTTGTTATAGTAACCAAACTTCACTAAAAGGTATCTCTTTTATGTGGGGAGAGTTGGGGAGGAGGGTGGAGAGAGAGCTTGTGTTCTTTAACACTGTCTCTATTAGAACAAAATATAATTAAAATTACACAAGATTTACAAAATCCTAATAAGGGAGAATAGACTTTTCCATAAGAGCCACAGAGCTATGTACCGACAGATCTACAGCTGCATGGGAAGAGTAACCTCAGAAGTGAAATTTATGTGCCTCAAGATTATTTGTCTCCAAGAGAGACCTCCCCAGTCCAGCCTGTCTCCATCTTTAAAAAATATTCCAGGAGACATTTCTATACAGTAATAAAATCCTCTTAATTTTATTAGACAGTACGTTAACCTTATACTCTTAAGATCATTTAAGTATGAAGTCACTAGAAGTGTTGGAAGCATTGCAAATCAAATTTTCTCTGAGGGAGGATTTCAAAAAAGGGCATAGGGTTGACACTGTTAGTAATATTTATTCTCCATATTAGTCTAAAGAGTTCAATGAAAAGCAAAGAAACTGTAAACATCGGAACTTGACTAAGTTTGACAAAAAGCTAAGAGCTAACAACATTCACAGAATGCTACCATTCTCATCAATACTGGCGAAGCACAAGGAGAAGTTAGAAATGCACAGATATATAATGGTTACCATATTTTCACTGCACTAAGAGAAATACAGTCCATCCACATCTGTCTGGGGAAGGGGAGAGAAAGGTAGGATGATGAGAGACAAATACACAACAGGTTGGACTTTTCATCTAAACAGTTAGAAGCACATGTCTTGCCAGAAGCCAACAGGACTTAGGTCATTCTGGCAACTTAAAAACTGATAAGTACTTTATGACACATTAAATAGGATTTTTTTTTTTCAATGTAGCTGAGATTACATTGTTTTTTCTGTTGCTGCAATTTTATCTTCCACTCAAATCTCAGGAGAAGCAAGATCTTCAAATACACTCACTGTCATCACATTAACAGCTACAAACTGATCAAGGAGGGAAAAGGAGGCTTTTTCTTTTTACTGAAATATTCTTTCAGGGTTTAGAAAGATAAATCTAAACATTGTCACCCCTCCAGGTCCTTGCATTTTCTTTACTATTCCTCATTTAGTTCCACATCTACTTTAATAAATATTTAACTACATGCACCAGCATTTCCCATTTACTCTCTCCTTAACTTAAAGATTAATGTAGATAGCTGAAAAAAGATCTTAGTTTAAAACTAGGGGGGAAAAAGTCATTTTGAACATATATGCATTTAGATAGAGCCATGTGTAGTTCCAAGAGGAAAAGTGAAAAATGCTGTGGGGAAAAAAAAGGGAAAAATTCTTAGGGGTTCATTTATGACTTTGAATGAAATCTATTCACCACAGAAATAAACATTAAAACTATCATAGTCTCCAGCAGAGAATCAGAATTTCACTCCTGTTTTCTACCCCCATAAGTGAGCACACTTGCTGAGTTCCAAAAATTTTCTTTTCCACTCCCACAACAAGCTTAAGCATGGTTGATACGGGCTGTAACTAACTAGCACTGGTATCCATGAACCCCTTAGAGAATTTAAGAATTAAGTTGTAAATTCAGTCGATCATAACTTGAGGAGAATTGACTGCAGACAGCTCAGGAACAGCTCTAGTTGAAATGCAAATTCACCTTGTTTACTGAACTGGAGTTGTACCTGTCTGAAAGACATATGTTAGAGCCATTATCATTCACAGTTTCAGTTTCAAACCTACTCAAGTTACCTGAATATTTATTGTTTTTTTTTTTTTTAAAAAAAAGTGTTTCTAAAGCCTTCAGAGTTGTTCCCTTCATACAATAATGCAAATAGAGGTTTTGCTCTCTGAAAAGGCCAAGCAACATATTTTAAATCACTGATGATCATATACCTTCCAGGATCCCAGGCCATTTCAGCACAGTATTTATAACAAGAAATATATTATTTATTGCCAGTATGTAACATTCAAATTCTTTCAGGCTTTGACAGCAGCCATATTATCTCAGATTTATCTGTTGACAAGGTCACTTTTTCCCCAGATCAGCATGAATGTTTTTGCTTTGGCTCGAGAACTGTGACCTAAAAGCATGTGCTGACATTCACCAACACCCCTTGTTGCTTTTGAATGATTATTGTAAATTCATCAGTTTCTGTGGAGTTCCATAGTGAAGAACTTGCATCGGAGTTTTTCTATTTAACACAATTTTGATGTGAAGAAGTCCTGAATAGAAATCTCTAAAAGTAAACTGCATTTCAAATTTCCTACTTGTATTTAATGACTTCTAGCACTGTATTTTAAAATGGCACTATATTTAGGCAGTGCTATTACATCCATAAATACAATATAGCGTTAATAAATAGTTCTCCGTTGACATGTAATGCAGAATTCTCAGTGTTCTCATACAGCAACATACTTTCTGACAAGCTATCAGTCTGTCTGACTAGAAGTTAATACATCTGTTTCTTCTTGCATTTTTATCCTTAGAAAAGTCCCGCCTGGACTAGCTTTCCTAACTGCTATGGAATATCTAACAACACCATTCCACGGGCTTGATTCAAAGTCACTGAAGTCCATACACAGCGATAGGTTCCTTTTGTTTGTATATCTGTACACTTTTTTAGCCCAAGAATGGAATACAAACATGGAGGATTAAACAGCAATCATCCCCAATTTAGAATAGAGAAGACCCCAAATTTCACTCGTCTAGGTTTTCCTGTGGCTGTGTGCAGGCTTTGCACATGAAATGCCAAAAACAGAACATCTGATTTTAGTGACCTCTTTATTGCCATGAAGATTCTTCAGTCGGTGGACAGTAAATATGATGAGCTGCTAAATAATTGATTATTTCAAGAACTTAATGTTGAGTGCTTTTCACGCATCAGTACAATGTACTATTTTATAGGTGTTGGTGTGTCAGCAAAACTCTGAACCACTCACCTACAGTTCTCGCTGAGTAGAAGAAACGGAAAGAAGTGGGAGTCAGAGACAGTTCCCTTGAAAGCTGAAAAGCATAATTTGCCATCAGCTTCTTCAAAATTGAAGTGCAATAAAGTTTTGGTTCAGTTTTTCACATTTAAATGAAACTTTTAATGCCAGTGTTGCCAGGAAGATGTTATTTGTTTATGGCAACAAAACAAAAAAAGTACATATGCTTAAGAGTTTTTAATGGAAAACTTCTCAGCAGGTAGAAATATTTACTCCACCCACACACAGCTTATTGTTTTGAGGCAACAGTTATTACTCCCAGGCATGGGCTGGGATAATGCACCATGTCTTATAATTCTTCTTCCCAGATCATCTTGTAGCTTGCCAAATAAATTAAGGTCAAGAGTGCTGCCCAGTGTGTCAGTGAGGATGACAGAAAGATACCACAATCAGAAGAGATGGAAACACTCTACGCAAGAAGTCTTACTTAGATCATGGGTACCAATAAAGTTCATACTTTATACATGGGTGTTACATGCTGGTGCAGCCTGACTCAGCTATATGAACTAATACACCCAACGTTTGGTGTATCAAAGATTCCACTGAGCAGCTGCAAATGTGACATCAGACCACAGAAAGGCAGAAGTAGGGCACAGTCCTACCATATTGTAAATGTCTGGGCTATACCCTGTCTGGAGAGATGGAAGATAAGTTTTGCACTGCTAATGCAATAGATGTTCCAGTCTGCTGCATGTGGAGAGGCACTGGCAAGCCCCCTACATAAACCATATAAGGCTTCATATCTCAGGTTGCTTCTTTGGCCCTTGCCTGCCTCCAAGGGTGCTATAAATCCTGCCCGCCATAACAAGCCATGAAGACAACCAGCAAGGAGGTAAATCTCCTTGGTAATCAGGGTCCCTACTAACTCCCATGGGCATGTCCCAATGCTCCAAGGCAGCAGGCTACCTGGAAATAGATAATGTAGAGCTATCTTGAGATGTCCTGAGAGAGGTTCTTTCTCTCCATAGTTCATATACTACAGAGGATGTTGCTTCTGTGTAATTAGACAGACATAGTGCAACAAACAAGACCATGAAATTGATCTTCATCCATAATACCCTGGAGCTACAGAGAAACAGAAAGCTGCAGAAAGTAATTTGACAGCTTGCAGAAGCATACCTTTGCTTTATATCCTATTCCTTCTAAATTGTAAAGGACTTCCTGACCTACCAAGAGGGACTTTAATTTTGCCTGGAAAGCTAATGAAGACCTTCATAAGGATCGGTGCATAAATGGAATGATGTAAGAGGTTGATGATGAAGGAAAGGTTGAGAGAACTGGGTCCACTCAACTTGGAAAAGAGAGGCAAAGGGGAGACCTTCCTGCTCTTTGCACCTACCTGATCAGAGAATACAGAAGATGGAGCCAGACTTCTCTTGAAGGAGAACAGTGACAGGATGAGAGGCAGTGGATACAAAACATAGGAAATTCCTATCAGATATTATGAAAAAGAATTACCACGAGGAACCCAGAGAGTGTATGGGATCTCTGTCCTTGGAGCTGCTCAAAAAATGATCAAATACAGCTCTGAGCAATTTGATCTAATTAAACTTGTTTTGAGAAGGAGGTTAGACTAAACGATTTCTGGAAGTCCCTTTCAAAATAAAGGATTCAGTGAGATGTGAGAAGGAGAAAGATACTCAGCAGAAACTCAGCATCTGTAACTTAATTTACAAAGACAATAAAAAATATTACTCCTCTAAAACACATCCACTGGATCACTGTGAAACAGCCAGTGGTCCAAAATCCAGAGTTGTTGTACATATTAGTACTTCTTTTAGGGACTAAAATATAAACTTATGGTGAGGATTTATGGCCAAATGAACAAACAAAAATTCAAATTAATTCTGAATGGGAAATTAAGGAATAAACATGTAATTGACTATCTGAGGGGGCTTACTTCCTCCCGTCTGGCCACGTTTACTTCTATTGGACCCAAGGGAAGTGTGCATATCCTTGCCTCATTATTCCTAAAGTACCATCATATCCAGAAGGTGTTTAGGAACAAGTTTAACATCCTCTCATTCACATTGACAAGTGAAAGAGAAAAAAAATAATGGTGGCAACCAAACTGTGAACACCTGTTTACATTTTCAGAGGTTGTGACCTATCTATAGAGTACATAGAATATGTTTTGTTTCAGTTATTTAATTGTTAACAGTTTTTCTCTGACTCTGACAGTTTTTCGCCCAAGTGAGATGACTTGCCTCTAAATAAAGGTTGTATTTTAAGTATCCATAGTAAATACATTGCTTTGGGCTCCCATTAAAATGTTACTTTTAAAACAGAAATCAGAGTTAAACTGGATGAACAAGGACATCCACCTAGAGTCCTTTAATAAAAACATCTTGAAGATAAACTCAAGCTTGGTGCAAATTAATTACCAATATTTACAGATTTGCTGACATGAATCATTTGCCTTTTTAATGCTCCCTCCTGTCTACTTTCTTTGACTCTCCTTCACTTGACATCCTTGTTTATTTAATATGACTGGATGGCCTAAAATGATAGCTATTCTGACGACCAAAGACAATTAGAGTAGCATGACATCAGCGACTACAACAGAATGCATCGATAAAGAAAATAAACTGGAAGAACATAAGATTTGGTCCAAATCTCTTTCTCTCTTTTCTACAACATAATACATCAGAGTTTATGAAGAGCATATGTAAGAGATTGATGTATTAGGGTGGTGTATACGCAACAGGAAAGCAAGAGAATTTTCTGTCTGTTTTGTGTCTGTGTGTGTGTGTTGTGTACATGTCCTTATCAATATGCAAACAAATCCACAGCGGCAGTGTCACAAGCAAATCTTTTTAAGGTACCCAAACCAGTCAGGCTAGCAGAAGCTGGACAGGGCCAGAAGTGCCTGAGGCCAAATAACTAGTAATCTAGGGGGTTCTTTCCCCTTTCCTCATCTTCGCCAAGTTCTTCAGCACCATTAAATACTGCTGTACTTATGTCCCCTCCTTGCCTTAAGCAATCCCGTTCTCAATGCATAGCAGGAATAACACCTGCAGCTCTAGGCAATATTGCTAACAGAAATAACTAGATGTAGCAAGCATTAGATGAAAAGCAACATGATACACATTATCTCTTGTAAAGATGGTTGCTAAAGTTGGAGAAAGGCCAGGCAAAACCAAAAAAGTGAAAGCCTGGGGTAATTCAATCCCGTTCTCAATGCATAGCAGGAATAACACCTGCAGCTCTAGGCAATATTGCTAACAGAAATAACTAGATGTAGCAAGCATTAGATGAAAAGTAACATGATATACATTATCTCTTGTAAAGATGGTTGTTAAAGCTGGAGGAAGGCCAGGCATAACCAAAAAAAGTGAAAGCCTGGGGTAATCAGTAAACAAATTGGGACAATACCTTATGACAATATGAGTGGATTTCTGCAACACCGCAAGAAAGTTGCAGGGAAACACCAGAGAACACTGCCTGTAGACTGTGCCATTGCAAAGGCTTAGAGCATTTGAGGCATATACATTGCAAATGGATATTCTGCGGAGCAGAACATCGACGGCAAATAGCAAATTTTATAGAATATGACTCAATCAATTCTGAAAATACTTTTATTAAGAAACAAAAGGAACCTCTCTGATTTTATGTTTATCCCCCTGCCTCTTCTACCAGCGTGAAGATATTACATATTCTTCTATGTTCAAAACACACATAGATCTCTGTACACATGACAGAAATTAGATCACCTGGCAAGTCACTGAAGATCTCCCAGAGTCTTCATCAGTTCGACATAAAATCCAGACATGGCATGTTCCATGTCAGCAATGCTAGTAAATAAGCAGGTAAATGGACACATTTGCTAGGATTTCTAGAAAATCACTGGGCATCACACTTTGCAGGGCAAAAAAAGCTTATGCTTCATAGCACTGAGTAATATTCATATATTTCTTCCACCATCCTGTTTTCTGTGTTAGTGCCATTGTGCATTTGGAAGAGGTTGGTCTGTGGATGCTGATCATGTGTCTCATTTAAATGTAAAAAAAGAGCATGTTTTATGTTTTCTTTCTTCAATGTTAATCCCACTGATTGAGATGTCAGTGGTCTGTCCATTCTGTACTTTCTCTTATTGTCTCCTGTAAATACTGAAACTCCATTTAAAAGACTATGGTCACAGAGATTGAAGAATCTACAAATAAAATCCTAGCTCCAGGGAAGTTTCTGGGAGTTTTTCATTTCTGTGTGACTACAGTTTCAATCTATTACAGTCATTCCTGATAGTAATTGTACTATATTCCAACGATTGTCATTGTGCAAAATAAAATGAGGTTGACTCTCATCTTTATGCAGGAATGTTGGATATTAGATAAAGCCAGATATTTCTTCATTATTTAGGGTAATATTAGGTGTTATCAGATGAGTTAAGGGATAAGATTTGATTTTTTTTTTCTAGAAACATATATTAATTTCCCGTTTATTTTAAATATGAATGTGTATTTACACAGATTGGGTATATCTGGATATTTGATACTTTTATTTGATACTTTCATAGAAAAGTCATATGATTCAGGCAAAGATCTACAAGTTCAAAAGCTAGCATACATGCTTACCTGAGTTTATCTGAGATTCTAAAAAACATTTTTGCTATTGAAATAGATTCCTTAAAGCCCTTAAAAGAGTTTTTATATTCCTTTCTTTCTGCCTCATTTATTGTTTAAATTTGTGGGATAAATATTCTATATTTGTTGACATTTTATCTTGTTCTGAGGTCATTCCAAAAAGATGCTCTAGTTCTAATTTCAATCCTCTTTAAATAGTCAGTACTCATGATTTTCCAACGGACTTTTTAGAGAAATTTTCTGAACGTCAAATAATTTGACATAGAACAATGGTTTTGAATAAGAAGCTATGAAAAAATAACATATCATCCCTCTCAAAAAGCAACTGAAAACCAATTAGATTCATGCTATATTTGAGTAATTCCTTTGAATTATGAAGAAATTTATGCCAGTGAATGTTTATTCTAAATTACTGCTGCAGATATTAAAATTCCATTACCATTGAAACAGCAGAAATGCCAGGAAGGAAATTCTATCTAAAATTTTTGGACAAAATCCTAGGCATGGCTCAAGCTTAGGTAGCCCATCAAGCTACTCTGACTGAGGTATAACAATATCTGTGGTCACTGAAAGATAAACTTTTTTCCAAACATGACTTAAGTAAGTGTAAAATAAAAGCATCTCCCAACAGTGAGGTTGACTTGGCAGATCTATAAATGTCAGGAATACAAACTGATAAAATTTCATCACCAATAAAGTTGTAAAAATATGTATATAGTCTTATTCCCACAATATCCTCCTGAGATCAAATGGCTTATGGGTTTAGTAAAGCAGGATTTCCAAGAAGACAGGAATTCAAAAGAGATGGGAGGAAATTATATATCTTGTACACAAAAAAACACCAAGCAAATGGATGCTACAAGTAAAAATGCTGATGGCTGAGATTTAGGAGGGGAAAAGGTCTCTTTACATCCTAAATTGTAAGAAAGACACTCACCCTTTAATGCCTTTTCACCAAGTAGGAACTTTCAGTTTTAAAGACCAGGACTAGGCAATGTAAAGGTATATAAATACTCGTCCTTTCTGTGTCATTTACTTTTCCTTCATGGATATTATAATCCTGACTACAGAGAATCACTCTAAAAACAGTTATCTAGCATTTTTAAGTTACTACGGATCCAAGGCTAATGATTCTTAGAAAAGAATTTTCAAATTCAGAAGCCTGCACTGGGCATATAAAATATTTTTGTGCGCTGATTTGGTAGCAACACTTTAGACACATGTTTGAAAATATGATTCCAGCTAAAAGCTAGATGAAACACTGAAACACTGGCTCTCTAATCAGGCAGTAGGGAATATTTTACCTAATGCACTCCCGAGAAGCTCCAGTGTAGAACTGCTGCTCTGAAAGCTAATGGGCCAAAGCCTATTCAGCTCAATGGGAGATTTTTCAATGATGCCATTAGATTTTTGGATTGGTCCCAAAAAGCTTAACTTAAAGGTCTTTCATGACAGAATTTCACTCTAGTGACAGCACTATCCCAAATTCTGCTGTTCCCAAAAGCAACAACCAAATATTCATTTAAGCATCTGAGTTAATGTTCAGTGGTACAAATTTCATCTCTAAAATAAAGGGAATGTCCCACCTGGTAAATGCTGATTATTATGATTCTCTCATTTCCATAGAAAAGCTCAATATCCAAAAAGGCAAAACAGTTCTTTTCACATTGATTATTGAATCACAGTAATTACATTTCATATGGGAAATGTTTTATATCTAATTCAGTATGTGAACAGTTATGCACACAATGCCAATTATTACTTAACATGTACATCAGACATCCAGCTTCCAGTGCATCACACAGCTAAGGTAGAAATATTTAAAACAACAACAACAAAACCCCAAATCTAACTAAAAGTAGCTCACTTCTGGAAGTAAATTATCGGAAATTACCGCATTTCAGCTAAGTCCTGGTATATTGGTGTTCTTCAGTGAACAGGTATTAATGGAAAAATGCCCCACTTTTTTTTTTAATTATACTTTAAAAAATTCAGTATTCCCAAAACTGCTTAACATAATTACACTAAATTCTTTGTTTTCTGTTTGTTCAAAAAGAAGCATAGGCATTATGGAAACTGAAGTTTGGATCATTATATCATACATTTTGCACTTAGAGGCCAACTCCTTGATGACTTGCATGTCCCGTAGCTGATGTACATTTCCACCCAGCAGGGCCCACCTGTTGCCGTGTGGGAACTGAAATTTGAGAGCTGAATAGCAGTATTATTTCCTAAGGGCAGAGCTTTCTAATCCAGCTATGTCTCCTGTAAACCAGTGTCAGTCAGCTCTACCAAACAGCTGACCCAGATAAATCTCTGCTGTCTTCTGAAAAATATGGTTATTCAACAAGCCTGGTCTATGGGGAGTCATCCAAGCTATAACACCAGTAAGGCAATGCAGAGGAGCTGGGGAACTCTGCTTCTGTGGTTTGTCAAACTGTTTTGAAACAGAATACTGCTGGGAAAATAACAGAATTTAACCAGATATTATTTTAGTGGAACCAACCTTGAAAGGAAATCTGCACATGGAAATTTAGCAGGGGAAAAAAAAAAATCTTGAGATCTGCTGACAAGTTGTATCCACGGCTTAGGCCAGTTAGGGTCATAGCCATACCTCTAGGCTGTGGCTGAGCTGGCTATGCAGCTAAGGAATGCAGAAATGAGAAAAAGCTTATCCTTCTATTTCCCTTCCTTGGGCCAGTTTGCCACTGTAAGTTAGATCATTCTCTGATGACAGATTGCTATAACCCCCTAGGGGGGCAAAAACTCTAGCCAGAAGTTCAAGAAAATCCACATGAGTGTTTGCACTGGCATCACATGCTCCTACTGCAAGCACCTAAACAGCAGAGAGATGTCAAGGGTGAGAGAAGAGTGCTGCCCCACGCAGCAGCTTGAAAGAGCTGCAGGTTGCAGAAAGGCCTTCTCTAGGAGAGTCGCAATGCATTTACACAGCATCCACTCTCCCTGTTCAGAAATCTTGGCCAGAAATGAGCTCTAGCAAGTTAGAAGTATTATAGGAAAAAGTGAAAGAGGAATTGGTCAAAGGAAGGTGCATGTATTCCTATACACTGATTGCCATCCTGTTACCCAGCCTAGAACTATGGGTAAACTGAATCTAAAGTAAGTCCAAATCTGATGTTTTATCCGGGGAAGTTTTTTCCGTCTTGTATATGTTCTATATATTCTTCAGTTTATTTCTAATAGTGCAAATGATTAAAAACATGGAAAATTAATGGTTTGGGGCAGTGAAAGCAGATTGACTAGATCTGGGGCAGATCTCTCAGGAAACAGAAACAGCAAGTGGAAGAATGCCAGTGACTAGAATTAATGTTAAATAGGTAGTCAGTTTATTGTTTCTAAAGACTGTAACAATTTTATTGCTACTATTCCCATATACTTTTATCCAATGGCAGTACTTTTAGTCTAACACTCTATTATCTGGCAATGTGGACTGGCCAAAACAGAGAAATGCCAAATACGTCTCTATAGTTAACAATTACAGTAATTCATAGAGAGTATGGCAAAAATACTACTTCACATAGGCACATATCTACTGGAATCCATTTGGATCACCCTTTTCTCATGAGTCCCTTGCAGTTATACAGAAACAGTACTATATATGCCAATAGCTAGAGGATGCTGGGAGAAATTACCTTAAAATCTTTGAAAAAAAGAAAATATGCTATTTCATCATTTTAAGAGCTATGTATAGTAAACACAGTAGCTCAACAGAATACACAGTGTAAAATCTAATAATGGAAATCTCCTGATGTTTAACTCTCAGTGCAACAATGACATAATTTACATTTGCTTTTTAATATCATGCACCCATGTAAATACAATGTGTTCTCAGCCAAGTATAGAACTATGCTGAGAATAAAAGTGCATCTGATTTCCTGATAAATTGGAAAAAAGAAAAGAAAAGAAAAGAAAAGAAAAGAAAAGAAAAGAAAAGAAAAGAAAAGAAAAGAAAAGAAAAGAAAAGAAAAGAAAAGAAAAGAAAAGAAAAGAAAAGAAAAGAAAAGAAAAGAAAAGAAAAGAAAAGAAAAGAAAAGAAAAGAAAAGAAAAGAAAAGAAAAGAAAAGAAAAGAAAAGAAAAGAAAAGAAAAGAAAAGAAAAGAAAAGAAAAGAAAAGAAAAGAAAAGAAAAGAAAAGAAAAGAAAAGAAAAGAAAAAGAAAATAAAAGGAGGAGACCTTGCAGTCACTCTTAGATGTCAAATACCATTAAATACAACTTTGTCTGTTGCTAGAGAAGATAAAAGCTGTATTTAAAAGCCTTGCCAAAAATGTCCTTTTCAGTACTAATTAGCATCAATGGTCAAAGCTGCTAGAGCGAAAGAAGAACAGAGAGAGGGAGGACAAGAGAAATAAGTACCATCACTGACACTAACAAGATTTTTTTAAGCTTTGCCTCATGATACATTAAAAGAATTTTTTTCTTTTAATGTAATGTCCTATACTTGCAAGTGCTATGAGCAGATGCCCTTCTTGATCTGCTCTAAAATCAAGTTCAACCGCATACAAAGAAGAGGCACACGAAGAAATTTCTTCCCAGAGTTTTCCCAGGCAAGAAATTCGCAGTTAAATATCAAAAAAAAAAAAAATGAAGTCCAAACATCCTGGTCATGTGGTCATGTCTGACAGCGCTTTTGGTTCCTACTCCAACTGTCCAGCCCTCACCCCAGATTCATCCCCAGAAACTCTCCTCCTTCCTTCCCAACCTTTCCTGAAAGTGGACAATGCCAGTGCATTATCAGCCTGTTTCATCCAGGAAGATAAAAAGTATTTTAGACACTCAGCTTCAACTGTCACAGGAAAAATATTAAAACCAGAGAATAGTTAAAGAACCCTGCCAAAAGAATAAGCCCACTGTACAGTGTGGCTTTTGTCTCCAACCTTTTCATAACTCTGTTGAACCTTAAAGATTCAAGGAACGGGGAATCAAATTCATTGGGAGTTGCAGTAGACATTTTTGCCAGCTTGTTCTATCTTTCAATGTTCAAAACAGACCCATGCTAATACACTATCTAATACACTATGAGGTTGAGGGTGAGGGCCTTTCTCTTGTTTCATTCAAAACAGACCCATGCTAATACACTATGAGGATGAGGGTCTTTCTCTTTTTTCAGAGTGCAAAGCAGGTCATCAGGTCTGCTTTAGCTTGTTGCCAGAAAACAACTGGACCTTACATATTTTGGGGAGATGGTGGTCCTTCTGTGCACTTGTTTTCCCTTTCCCTCACACCTCCAGTGCTTTTGGCACAGTTTCCACAAAACTCTTCACTAGCATCACTGCCTGCATTTCATTGTCATTCTTTTCATCATTTTAGCTTCTCTCAAAAAGATGCAGAGTCTGGTTAAATTTTACTAACACAGAGTTAGGTCTGCAGCAATTGTGGAATCAGTGTAGTTAGAGGGGTATTAGAGAACATGAGAATTCCTGCATTTCATAATTACTAACTCAAAATATGGGTCAGTGCCTAAAAACTGATTAGCCCTTTGAGCCTTTCATGTCTCTTCTTGTCATGAGCGGCATGACAGGAGAGGAAGAGTAAACAACAAGCCTTCCCCCTCACACTCAGTATACAGGCAGCCCGGGGCACTGAAACCCTCTATGCATAGACTAGAAATAGCATTGCCATGATAGCTACACCAGCTTTCCAAATCTAACCTGTCATTTTGTTTCAGCCTTTTCTATGATGGGATCAGCTTTCCCATTTCTTTCAGACTGGTTTAATGCCCCAAATTCTCCAAATTAGTGTTAAGTGCTTGAATCAGTCTCCCCAAAAGTGAAAGTACAGCACTCTCAAAATGCTGACAGTATTTTATTTTATTAGTGGGACCATCATGAAGAGCACTAGCCACATGGCTGATGTGAGATGTAGATATCCTGTCATTTTGGATATATTCTAACTACATAATGAGTTCAGACAGCTCACCTAGCCCTGAACAGATGGAAATGGCTTTACTCACTATCAGTCTTGTATGAGAATCAATGAGTTAATGGTGAATGTCTACAGACATTGTTGTTCAAGTACGAATTTCATGTTTGAAATTCAGCTCCATGAAATTTCAGTTTGTTCACATAAGCAAGAAAATATTTTCATTGTAGTTTGAAACAGGATCTTCTGAAGCTCCTAGTTTTAGGAAATGATCATGAGAATATACTCTGCAACAAAACCAACCTTCTTCCATGCAACAAAAAATGGAAGCGACCGACTTCAGCATTTCTATGGTGGGCAAGTGCAGTGATTGCTCAGGTAGCACAGCATGTGTACGGGCGTGAGATTGCTAGGGTGCATCCAAAATAATTTGCAGTTTGGACTGAGTCATCTAGCAAGGCAACAACTGAGCAGCTCAGGTCTATGTTAAATTGTGTACAAAACTAGTTGGTACTGATGTCTCTTCATGGGGTACGGTTCAAAATAATGACGATAATTCAGAGTAAAGGATGCCGTTGCTTCACAGGCTAATTTCTAGTATAATCATCAGTATATCTGCTGTGAAGGTAGGACTCAAGACAACCTTGTATTTTGCCCAATCTGTAAATGTACTAGAGGAAAAACAAACCAATTGACATTTGAAAATGCTGCTATATTTCCTCAGTTCTGAAATACAGGTAGAACAGTTCTCTAGTCTATTGAAATGTTGTATTAAAATACATTTTTGGGAAATTCAATGTGTACTTATTCATATATTACACATATATTCCTATATTACTAGTCACATCTTCCACTCATCACTAGTTATAAAAATCACAGTGCTAAGAAAGAAAATGAGGGTTGTTTTGCTGAGACAGAAAACTCAATTCTGTGCTGTTTGTGGTAATATTTATATCCTTTAATTAAGTTCTGCAACAGGTCTCACAGGAAATTGTGAGTCCACCCTACATGGGACAAAGGGGAGATGAAACACAAACAAATACTATCAAGCTCTTTCTCTCTGAGCGCTCTGCTTCAGACCCAAAATTCTCACTGGCAAGGGTTTGATGCAGCACAAGAGGAAGGACTAAGAAGGCAGGACTCTTCTTTCCAGAGCGTTTCGTGCAGTCTCAGAAATGCCTTTTGACAGCACCTCAAGTGTTGAAGAGGAATTCTTCAATGTGCAATCAGCAAGGGGGTCTCTGTAGATGTAGGTTGGCATATGGTATCTCAAATTTCTCTGCGACAAGTGGCATGTTAGCAGAGCAACAGAGTAGCAGAGAAAAAGACGTTTCGCTAATCACTCCCTGTTGCCCACACCCTCAGGCAGAATCATATTGCTTTATGCAGATGAGCTCATAACAGTTTCTTCAATTTAGCTTTTATATAAAAAAGTGCCAGCTCCTAACGCTATGTCAACAGGCACCCGAGGGCCTACCACTTTACATTGCGAGTGTATTACTATTTAAAGATGAGCTTTTAGCTTAACATCATTGCTTGCCTTCGGAGTTTAATTACCGCCCTCCCCATGAGGCCCAATGAGCCATCTACTCCTCCCATGGGAGTTCTGCTTGGCAGTGATCTTTAACTAAATAAGTAAATGCCAAATAAGCATTTCTTAAAGATGTACTGCCTTGTTTTCCGCCTGGCTTTGAAGCCTGCAGAAGCCAGGCTCTAATTTGCATCTAACTGGCAGGAAGCCATGCTGAATTTAGAGTCATAAATCTCATCTCTGATATAAACTAGAAAGGGGATTTAAAAAAAAATGAAATCAAACTTTTTTTTTCCTTTGCTGTTTCTTATACTCAATTATCCCATATCATTACCTACAGGCAGACATAAATCATTGAAACAAGAACCTCTTGTACCCAATTGTATTGTCTGTTAAGTGCCTTACACAGCTACAGCAGCTTTAGTCAGCCTGCATTTTCTGCAGTGCTTCTCCAAATTGTCTTCCCATATTCCTTTCAACCACGTCTTTCTATAATAGAATAATAATATTACAAAACAACTCACTGATTTACAGTAAGTATCTAAGATTCAAAGTAGGGGTCAACACAGATGTCCTTAATTCTGTAACAAGTCAAGCTACTGGGCAAGACGCAGAGGCTAACAAACTGAACAGTGCACAGAAAAGGGAAATTAAAGTGGCTCTACATTTAAAGGAGGAAATAACAAAAACTGGCACAAGCAGTTATTATTTTGGGGGCATGGTGGTATTACAAAGCAGGTGATAGAGATGGAAAGATGATCCTCTTTCCTAGATCTTGGAATTCTATTCCCAAGTAACAGTGGCACCTGGCGCGCACACACACACACACACACATTAAAAAAAAAAAAAAGAAAGAAAGAAAAAGCCAGCAAGAGATAAATGAACAAAACCATGGGACCCAGAAGTTACCCTTGAAAGTGCCAGTCAATCAGAGCACAGTGAATCAGAGAAGAAATACAGCACTGCAAAGTGGAGAAGAGCTTTTGCAAATACTAGGATAGAGACATGAGGCATCCCCTCCTTTTACCACCTAGACTTCAAAGCCATACACGTGGCATGGAAACACCACTGGATCTGTTTTACCTTCCTTCTCTCCTAGCAGAAAAATAACCCATCTTTGACATATCCTAATTGAATAGGAACCATGACAGTTCATTATGTCAAAAAGCTTGGACATTGGCTGTGCTTTTTACGGTAATGTTCAACAAATATGGCAACTGATACTACAAATGTCTCTGTGAAACTTGCGTAGAAATAAGATTCAGGCTCTAGGGCATTCCGGTTTTAAAGAAGAATGAGTCTCAATCTGAGACTCATTCAGCATCTACTTATAACAATGATGTAATGAGCTTTTTATTAACAGTTGTGAGAAAGGGAAACTTTGTAAGAAAGTATGCGAGTAAAAAATTGCTAGTCAGGATACTCTACATTAAACAAAACAACTTCCTGTTAACATAGAGGTGGAAATATTATTTGTTTCTCCATCAAGTTGACAAAAATATGCCAGCTTCTAAGCAAAAGGAGTTGACAATGAACTCACCTATTTCAAAAGAAAACAGAACAGTTTCTTGCAGGCTCCCTATGAATTACAGATGCATAGATATTATGGTAGCAGGCCTCCAGGAACATTTTGATGTAATGTTAATTTTCCTTTTTCCTTTTTTTTTAAATTTATATTATTTGTGTTTATAATAAAAGCTGCAGAGCATCAAAGTCCAGGAAAGTCTTTAAAATAGTTACTAGCTTGTAGGAGATGTGAACTGTGGTTGAATTCATCTATTCTTGAACTTCTATTTTTCTATTGCACCTCACCAGTGTCTCTGAGTGTTTTATAAACATGGTCATCCATTCCTTTTAAAGCACAAGCAAACATGAAAACCAAGCACACATTTCTTCATCTATCACCTTCCATGTACATTGCCTGTTTTGTTTAGCTAAGCCAGGCTAGAGTGATTTGCATTTCTTTTTCCTGAAACAAAATCATTCATATCTACTTCTGTGCAAGGGCATAGCTGCATCTTTCCATATGCAGTCTTTACTCTGATCCATCATTTCAGAACAGCATCAATACAACCGCAGATTCTGTCCATTCATGTCAGCAGCTTCGTCACTGGCTCAAGCAGAGATTTGCAGAATGGCCTCATAATGGCAGTTCTGCTGCCAGGACATGTTTTGAGCCAGATAACCAATAGTGACAAAATATTCTAGGTGGATCCTATGCACAGATCAGCCATGGCTTCTGTCTTCTATGGCACACAGCTTTTGAATATGACATCCAGAAAGCAAATATTCAGCGCAGAAAGTGGAAGCCAACAAGAGATCCTGAGCCAAAGAACAGAAAGGCACAGAGAGACTGCACAAAAGATGACTGCTATTGCAGAACAGCAGTGATATCTTCCATCTTTCCTGGACCTCAAGCATCTGTCAGTGTGGAGCACTTCCAGGAGAGAGGCAGGAAGTAGGGATTCTCCATCACAGCTCGTTCAAAATGGTCTTGGCGGGGTTGCTGTTTATCTGCAGATTGTTCTTGGCTGACTCCTTGCCTACACCACTTTCTGGTCTGCTCATTGCAAGCAGTCAAAGGGCTAATCGGATCTCACATGTTATTTGAAGTAGTGTTTGGAAGATCAAAACTCTCAATATTTGTGACAGTTTAATAAAAACAAGTAAGTACACATCAATAGTCCATAAATAACATTATTGTTTTCAGCTCAAAGATCCACATCAATTTACTCAGACAATATGGTCCTTAACACCACGACCAAAAAGCAAGCATGCATTTCACTAATAATGTGAACTGTAATAATCTGTTTCAAATGTAGTAATTAATCAGATTTGACCACCTCATATTTTTACACCTCTTTACACAACACACAAAAGGCCCAGGCCAAACACAATCTACAGCAGATTTGTTGCACACCTATTTAAAGTCTTACCAACACAGCAGCATTGATGTGGTTCCCTCTGACACACAAAGCTCTGGTCTTGCAAAAAGTATCATAGAGCTTAGGGATTAAAGCAGAAACAGTGACTGATGATGTAGGCTGCTGTAAAGCATAGCCCAGTCAGTCACAAATCACACAGAGGTGATCATCTCTCAAAATGATCTGACATGATTTTCTCCTTGTGTTTATACGGTTATTTCATCAGGTCTGGGCAACGTACCTACACTAAATATTCAGCTTTGGGATCCTTCCTTTTAGGAAAGTTAATTCCAAAATACGCTATCGATCCCTATCATCCCAATTCTTCAGCATTCCCCAGGAATCTCTAAAATCTGTTTCCACACTATGTTAAAATTAGCACAATTTTATTCTAGTAGTTCAATCAGGAGCTGAAAAGTTAAAAATTCAGAGAGTAACGTAAGGTCCAAGATGGATAAAACTATAAGAAGGGGATTGCCTGGGCCTTCTGTTCCCTCTCCCTAACATTGGGAATAACTGCCTTCAAGCATTAATGAGAAGCAAAAGGACCTATGTTAGGTGGAATGATTTGCCTGATGAAAACACTTTCATATCTCTATGCTTAGGTGCTTAGGCTTAGCTCCTTATGAAGCTATGAAAGGCTTAGCTCCTTATGAAGGTAAGACAGGCTAGGACTGGGGAGAGATTGTTAAAGAAAGGAATAGTTAGGGAGCGGATTTCCTTTAACTTAAAATGTTTACCTTATGGACTCATGGCAGACTCGAAACCCTGATACTATCAGGTATTCACATTCTGTTTTGTACCAGTTAAAAAGTCTTAAGTATTACAAAGCCTTAAGATTCATACATTTGTCTATGTCTATCCATTAAGAGAGAAAGACAGAATTTCCTAAAAGGATTTTGGCAGGTGAATCATTCTGGAGGTTTTTAGGTATCTTCTTCATGTTAAACAACTACACTGAAGAGTTCCCCACATATTTTCAAATTGCTTGATTGTGGTATTTGCAACTCTAAAATCAAACTTTCTTTGTATTAGAAACTCTTTTTAGTGTGGTTAAATGGAACAGTGAATTATACCATGGACTAAAGAGTTGGATGCTATTACAGAGTCTTCTTACAAGATCTTCTCCTTCATTAAATATTATAATGGCATTATTTTCTATACCTATTAGAGCCACCGAAATATGCCAGCTATCTGTAAACGAGCATTAAACATCAGATAAAAACAGATTTCTTATGCTTCAGACATGGATTACTGTTAAAATCCAACCCGGAAATTGAAGCAATCCTAAGCATCTTTGTTTATCAGCATTACAGCTCCAAACCATCTGTACTTAATTGTAAAACAACAAATTGTCTAAAAACCAGTGCGGATTAAAAGGACAAAGCTTCTTATGGACAGTTTATATTAGAGAAATTCAAAGACTGCTAAGATCACAGCACTCCTTGTGCAGTTGTTTTATTTCAGTCAAGTCCCTATGTTTATGTTCTTCTAAAATGTAAATGCACGCAGCATGTTGATTGTTGCCAGAGCATCACTAAGAGATTTAACAGGGCCTTAAACTTTGATGATAAATCCTTTGCTATCTTAAGAGCTTGCTGACATTTACTCCTGAAGTTCATGTAGGGCAAAGAGACCAACTGCTGACCTCCAGTGCTCCAGTGACTCCCAGAACTGGAGAAACTAGGCCAGTAGAGTAGGGTGGGAGGTATCTTGCTTGCCTTGCTGAAAGTGTAGCAAAGCAAATAACTTGCTTCAAATACAACAATTTGCCTCAAATGAAGAAGAGAGCTGCAGTTACAGCTGGTTGGAAGGGGTAAAAAGCAGAAGCCAGTTGCCACATGGAATTACAGATCCTTTGGAGTGACTGAAATTATGAATATTTGATTCTTCAGAATATCTGCAGTGCACTTTTTTTTTTTTTTTTTTTTTTCCGCCAGTGACAGGTCTGTTCAGCTATGTTTACGTCCTTTTTAATTTATCCTATTTGCCAGATATGATTTGCTTCAACCACTGGATAGGAAGCAATATTATGAATTAAATAGCAATTCATAAGAGATGAATCACCAACATCTACTAGTCAGTCATCAATTTGCCTGTAAGTCAACTCCACTGCTATTCATTAAAACATCACTTGGTATATGCCTCCATGTAAGCTCGTATCTTGCAGAGGAGAAAAAATAATCCCACATCTGTCATAAGCAACTTCCTTTTGGGGCTCTTTTCTCCTATTATTCCTATTTCAGATTCAGCTATCCCAGCTGCGTGTGGTGTTTGTCCACCCTGCTGCTGCTTACCATCTCCCCATGCATTTTCTCATGTCCTGTGTAATTCCTTTCATAAAAAGGAAATGATGTAAAACTGGGAAGGGGTAAAAGCAGCCCACTGCAATATTCAAGACCTTATAAAGTTATTTCAAACAGATCATTATTCAGAAAAAAAATAGAAAAAGAGGAAATTCAGGCATACTATAAAACACATTAGAAATTCAGACAAAGCTTTAAGTGGTAATGCCTCCTGGGATCCCTTACGCAGTAAGTGAAATCAATTTGCTTTAAAAATAACTGGTAAAATATTTAAAGATGAATAAGAAGTTACATATAAATAGTATACTATGCAAAATATATATGCATATTTTTAAAATAGTAGTAAATATTTGTTTGCTTAGCATACAGACTATATATATTGAAGGGGTTTTGAATCTTAAAGAGCCCATGTACCATTGGCTGAATCAAGATTACATGCTTGTCTTCATTACATTTTATTTTATGTGTTAACTTATTGCTTTTAACTCAAAAATATCAAGTATCATTTGGGAGATATAGTAAGGAGCATCATCCATATATTTTTCTGAGTTAAGACTTATTTTAGATTTATGCAAATGGAAAGCATATCTTATTTTTTTAAAAAATAAAAAAGTCTTTTTCCACTCCCTCATGGCCTTTCATTACCAACCACTTCTGACAAATGGATTTTCATTTTTGGTACATGCCTTTCAAGTAAACACAGAATGGTGTTCAGTGTAGTACTACCTGGGTGGATATTTTACTAACTTTCCCGACTCATAGATCCAATTAAAATTTTAGGCAGCATTTTAAAAACTAAAGAGTTAATGTGTAATCACACTGTATACCTCTAGCTATTTGACATTCATTGACATGTTGCAGTCTATTATTCCATCTATTATTTTAGACAAGGAATATCTCTTTAAAATTAAGGGCTTTTTAATTTTTTTTTAATAAAAATGATTCCAGATTTTTTTTTTACTTTTCATTTTAATTTGGAATTATAAGAGAGACTGCTTATGATTTAGTTTAAAAATATTAGATGTCTGTTTAATAAAACACAGATAACAAATTCATGCAGATAGATGACACAAACCCAAACAATTTCAGCAAATTCAGTCTTGTCCATATGCTACGGCATGTTCTACATAGATCATACCAACTAATGTTGTAGCTCCCATATGTGCACACCACATTCTATCAATGAAATTCTTGCAACCCACAGTAAAATAAAATGTGACAGCCACAATGCCAAACTGAGTTTGGCTTCCAACCTCTAACTGTTCCAATTTCCTTGGGCCTTGCCTCTCAATCACTGAGGAAAATTCATTAGAATATCAGGAAATGTGTGCTCTGCATATATACACCTGCACATTTTACTCAACAACAAAGAGTTTTCAAACTTTCTAGGTGGCCAAAGTGGGATCTCATCCAGTCATGGACTCCAGGAATGACTGATAGCTCCCTGATTCATCTTTAAAATATCTCTGGGGATTCTCTGTGTATGCTTGCCTCAGTGATTGCTTTAAAAAAGTCTTATTTCTTCTTGAAGAGTTACTCTAGGCTGCCAGAGATCTTTAAAAATCCAAATGAACATTTGGTTACCATCAAAGACTGGAAAATAAAGCAGACTGGAAAACAGAAAGCTTTCTGAAAAAAAAAAAAGAAGAAGAAGAAGTGATCAAAATACTTCCACTGAAGCTCCTCAAAATGACAGTTCTTTGACTCTAAGCTCAAATTTTACATCAGAAAAAAATCCTACCTCAACTGAAATATTTCAGTTTGTCAAATGCAAGTAGTAAATGCTTTGCCCAGGATGTGTGGGAGTTGCACGGCAAGACAGGTCAGGGCTTTTCATGCCTCTTGTTTTGATTACAAACCTGGATTTGCAACCAGCATCCGTCTCACACAAGGAGCCATGCTCTCCCTTGCCAACTCAGGGTAATACTTTACAGACTGGCCTTATAAAAAATATCACTCAGAGAGGAAATTTGGTCCACAGAAATGGCAGTGGAACACTAACATTGGATTTTGAAAGGATTAACTTATTAAAGTTAAATCTTTATAATAACTAAGTATCACTATAATCTTATAATCTTTATAATAACTAAATGTGTCAACAGGATCTTGTTTTGTTTACTGCTGTACAAAGACACACAGACAGTCAAGGTCATAAAATGACTGATTTTGTAGATCTAAGTACATTAAAACACTATGCTTTTAAAGATAACACAAAAGGTAAAATACGATAAAGCTATCAAGCATGAAATTGTGCAGTATGACAGTTAAAAAATTATATAATAGTGAAGGTTATGAACTACATAATAACATGAATATTTGTTTAATAACAAAGATGTTTATATTTTAGTCTTTCTAACCCCACCCCTTAGGTTCTGCAAATGAATGTAATGGGGCAATTAAGTTGGTCTTTAGAAAAATGAAAAGCAGAGGAATTTGTTTCCATGGCTATGAATCAGAAACTGTTATGAAATAACACACACACACACACACACAAAAGATGAAATATTCACTGCACAACAGAAACACACAGCTCATCCTTTTAAAAGTAGCACAAAGCTCATCCTTTTAACAAGCATTAAGAACAAAGATTACCTGCTTATAGTGCAATTACAATGTAAACTCCCCCTGAACAGCTGCCATTAACTTCTAATCTGAATTTACAGTCCCTAAACACTACCTGGGATGTTTTCATGAGCTTGACTTATTTTCTAATATCACCTCTGCCCTCACAGGAAAAAATAAAAAGGCTTCTGATTTATGCAAGTCATCATTATCTCCTGACTGGATTAAAACAACACAATCAACCTAGAAATAAAACGATCAGCTTGGAGGAAGCTGGAGCCTGGACAATGCACCTGTCCTCTGCTCTCTAAATTGGCTCCCTCCTGGATATCATGTCAAGTGTAAGAGCACAGTCTGCACTTCAAGGTGCTTAATGACAGGCACTTGGCGCCCCAAAAGACTGCCAAAAGCTCAAGGACTGCCTCTGAATACTCTGGTATTCTGGCACTATGAGGAATCAGAGGCATACACACTTCCATTCTTGAACAGGGAAGCTTTAACAGGGTTTTCTCAGGCACTGAAATGCTCCGGCTCAAAAAACAAAGATTTCAAGCTATTATAAAATGTTGGCATTACCCACTCTATCAAATTAAAACTTCACTTTTTAATTTCATTCATATCTCCTTTCCCTTTAGTAGGTATTTTTGTGCCTTCCTTTACCTCAGTTTCCCTTTTAGGGACTGACTTCATCATGCATCTACTCTCATTTCCCCTAAGATGTTTCCTCCCCTTAAAAGTCTGTTCTTCTCCTTAGTTACTGAGTCTAGTCTAATTTGCCTTAGATTTTGTTTTCCGTCTTTTCTGTTTTTCCCAAATGATGTCGCAATCCCTTTTTTTTTCAACTCATCCAGTGCCACCCATTCTACCCTATATTCCCCAGTTTTCTCCCACAGCACTGAATTCCCCCTCCCAACATGCCCACTCACGATCCTGCTCCCAATAACTCCTTCCCTGTAGGTTGGTGTTCCCTACCCCATCACAGGTGTCAGTCAAATTAAATCTTATTCCCTGAATATGCCTATTCTTTGAGCTGGTGCCAGTGCTGGCCTGATCTGCTACCACTCGTACTTGCCTGGTTCCCAGCCCAGGGCTGCTTGTTACTGTGCAGGGGAAACACAGGGAAATGTCTTCTTCATCGGTTATTTACATCCACCTCCTAGGAAAAGGGATCTTTATTTTTTCCTATCAAAAGTCAAAGAGAAGAGACACAAGAGAAGAAGCACACGTAACTGCTCTAGGCAGACCTGAGGACTGCATGGCCACAGACAAAGTGACAGCAAGTTCACTTTGCTTGGCCAAGGGAAGCAAAAAGAAATGGTTCCCTCATCAAGAACCGCACCAATTCTAGATGTACAGACTCACAAAGACTAGCAAAGTGATTCAAAGACAGACTAACAAACACCTTCTAGTCACTGCTCTGCCCTTTTCTTATGTAGCTTCGTCATTGTTTTATGCAATCACATCACAGAACCATCTCAAAAACACGCAAATCTAAAATGAGATTTACCTCACCTGACATTAGCAATCTAAGGTACTCCCTAATCCCAGGAGAGAGCAGAGCTTTTCCACCAGGGCTGTATTCTGTCCTCAGACAGGTGTCTTCGCAGGTACAGCAAACACATTGCAGCCTTCCAGTGTTTCCAAGTGAAACAAAAAGTAAATTCAGGTGAAAAAATATATGCTGTGGAATGCATTAGAAAAACTTACATCCTGTTTGGATGCTATAAAACCCCAAACAAAGCCTATAAGGACTCTCCTAGCTTTGGTTTAAGTTTCTGGGTATTTTATATGACAGCAAACTTCTGCAGGAGTCAATCCTACCAGGCCAGGTTTGAATTGCTTTCTTAAAAACTCTCATATTTGGAGTTAGAGCAACACAGCGTTATAGAATCCAAATTGGCACATTACTTATAATCCTGATTTAAAGGCAGTTATAAAGGCTCCAGGGAAGGAGTTTCTAAACCAGCTTTACCAAATAGTTGTCTAGCAATTAGTCTGCAGTATAATGATGATTATTATTTGCTACCACCTGACTTCACTCACTGCTTAGCAATGGCTAACAGACAAAAGATATCCAGAAGATTCTCCAGATGTCGGAGAAGAGGATGAGATTCATTTAAGCTAAATCTACTTTGGTTTAACTGTTGCAATCAGTCCAGTCCAATCTCCCTTGTTAATTCTGACACACGCAATTGTTTGTTTCATAATTCACCATGTGAGTGCCTGCTGTAAGAGATTTTAATATCTGATTGCTCTTGACTTCAAGTAAAGAAATGTCCTTCATCAGGGACAACAGGAAGGGATTTGTGAGAATTTATGAGCCAATGGCTAGAAGTGACTACTGGACAGAAATCATTTTTAGTGTGTGCATAAAATGGTGTTTGGATTAAAGGACAACTACATTTCTCAAGATGACAACCAATCCAACATCTTAGATAAGCGACTAATGTCCACTGTTTGGCATTTGCTTTTAGTGGCTTTTACACAGGTTTTCATTTTGCCCCACTGAAAAAAAAAAAAAAAGTTAAGAATAACTGATACACTGCCAGGTGTTTTGGTTTTGTTTTTCACAAAAAGGCAAATTAGATTAAAAAATACTTTCTGAAAAATAAGCATTTAAAACTACTTGAGACAGAGAAGATTAGATCTTTAAATAAGTACAAACATATGTGAACCAAGAATATTTTCTTGGTTCCTTTTGATCATGTTTCTGAGAGTAATCAAGACGATCTCACAGGTACTCTTACAGGCTTTGAAAAAAGGTAACTGCCAATTTCTATCAAAATGTATGCTGCTAGTAGCAATTAATTAATTCTTGTTGCCTTAAGAGTATGGTTTAAGACATCTGATCTTGATGTATCTATCTTGAAGAATTCTACTCTTTTAATTCTCATAGATATTTATTCATGAACAAATGTAGCCATAAGATTTTGTTTTTTTTTTTCTTTCCATAATCATTTTATAACCCCAAACAACGAAGAAAAGAGAAGAAGCTAAGACAGTAATACAGAAGAAAAAAAAAAAAAAAAAAGACCTTGAAGCTTTAACTTTGACACTTCCTTCGTTGTGGCACATCAGACTCTGTTTCATAGCTTCAGTCTCACATTAAAACTCCTTTTTTTTTTTTTTTTTTTGGTGGATGCAGTTCAGGAGATGCTCCCTGCCAGAAGGGTTTATATTCTCCCTCTCATATCCATGATGGTTCTCTTGGCTATCACATACCAAAACAAAGCAAGACCAAATGAAGTCTTTCCTGTTATTGTTCAAATAGAACATTTCAGATTTACAGTCTTGTCCTGATTATATAACAGAGGTAGCCATATCCTCCCACAGCATGAAAAGAGTGATTGGCTGAGAGAAGAATCCTAACCTAAAAGCACAGGCTTAGATACTTTAATGGGTTAATTTACTGTTCAGATCTTAGCAATTACATAAGAGAAACAGTTACAGTGGTGGGTAACCTCCTATGGAAGTGACAATGAACAAATCACCCTGGGAAGAGTGAGAAGAAGGTTGAATAAGTAACTCTTATTCTAGATTTGCTGGAATAAGCAAATTGTTGAAGGATTAGTAACCATGCAGAAATGGAGAACAAGGAATCTGATGAGTGTGGATGGCTTACTTCAGAAGGCAGGATCAGCTTCTGTCCCGGTGCCTAATTTTTGGACACTTGATCCCACTGCAGGGTGATTCCACTGCAGTTTATAGCATGGACAATCCTGCCATAAGGAATGGAATATTGGACAATCCTGCCATAAGGCAGGAAACTCAAGAGACACAAGGTAGACATCTAGAGCTACAGCTTGCTTGCTGGTCAAAGCCATCGGCCACACTGACTTGACCGACTGAAAGCAACCATCCTGCAAAATGTTTCTGCTGTAGCAGTGATTTGAATAGCACCCAGAGTGACAGGATTAGCATTGGATGAGCTATGGTCATCTGCAGCTTCTCTGTTCTTGCTGCTTTACCAGCTTTGGTTGAGCAGCCTTTCACCGCTGAGCCAATAATCTCCTTTACCTAAAGCACCAAGCAATTCAAAAGGAGTTATTTGTGTCAGGGGTGTTCAGCTCAGGGCAAATTTGGAGTGTAGCTTGAACCCAAATATTTAGTGAGGGCATCGAACAATGGAGTGGAAAGGTAGTCTGGGAAGATTAGAATGGCTGCAATTAGTTCAGTCTTAGCAGTAAAGGCTTTTCTTCCATATGTAGCTCATTTTTTTCCCCTTCTCTTAACAGTTGTAGGACCATATAAAATAAACTTTCTGTAGAACAAAAATCTGTTTTCTGTCCAAGATGTCCAGCTGGAAAATAACTGTATGTAGGAAACAAATAGGAGCAGAAGAGAGAAGAACAAAGTGCCATGTCTACTGAGGTATTAAGCTATCAGAGAGATAGCTAAGTAAGACATAGTTAAGTACTTCTGAAAATATCACCATGCTCAAGTCATCTACACACCTACACACGTCTCTCCCTCAGTCTCCAGTTGCTCAGATTTCACTTGAGAGCATTATCCTTTTCAGTTGTACAGCTCTCCCACTGAAAAAGTTTATACAGTATGTTTTAGGGTAGGCAGAAAGGTCATGATATGTCTAAAAGGTATCTGGTGGTATTTCTACTCCATTTACTGATGGAAGCTTGAACTGTGAATAGATTCAGTGAAATAAATAGAATTAGTCTGGTGTAAAAGAAATAGGGAGCCTTATGTTTCTCTGCTACTAAGTCTGTTATGTTTGTTATTAATGGGTAGGTATTTATCGAAACCAAAAATTCATATTATAACTATGCAGCTATCTACTCAAAATGAGTTCAGACAGTCACAGAAAACATTTTTGACTCATTTTGCTCGGCTTTAGTGAAAAAAAAAACCACTTTTTCACTCTAGTGAAAAAAAAAGATTTTTTTTTGAAACAAATACATTATAGTAGAGCAAGATTTCTCATCATATGTAATCAAATACCTCCTGCTTTATTAGAAGATACTAGACCTTCTTCTATTTCTACTGCTGTTTCCCTCCTAGACTTTATTACCCAGAGCTTTAGATTATTGTTTAACTACTAGTCCCTTACCTCCATACTGCTCTTCTGTCTAATTAAATGAGACTCTGATTTAACATTATTGCTATTATATTCTTTCCTCCTTCCCCCAATCAATAGCCCCTCACAGATCAAGTGCTTCAGACAAGTGCTGCAGATTTCAAAGAAAAAATTCCTACTGAATGTAGACAACTAAGAAGCAAACTAGATAACTAACTAACTTATCTGTTTTCACAGATAAAATTGGTTGTAGAGAAGACTGTGAGGAAAGGGGTTAAAATATATTTATTATATGCATATAGGTAAGCATACAGACAAATGTCCTTGAGATAAGCCATTTGATAGGATTTCTAATTCTCTTATACAGCTACCTCTCCTACATAATCTTGCTTTAGCAGATATTTTGCTTTGGAAACTGACAGAAAAACAGGGGAAGATGGAATACAGTGAGAACATGCATAACATTGGATATACATTCCACACCAGTTCTTAGCAGGCAACACAAAGAAAACCCAAAAGTTCCTACTTGCATGAACATTTGCTCTCTCTATATACTTCCTATTTATTGTCCCCACTTTTTACCTCTCCTGCTAAGGCTCTGCACATCTGGAGAACTTCTGTGAAAGATCTTTTACAAAACAACAACAACTGCAAAAACCTTATTTTTTATAGAATACAATTCTTTCACACATACACAGTATCACAAACCTGAAAAAGAATAATATCCCATATTTATTCTTCAGAAACAGCTATTTACATATAGAACTACTAGCAGAGAGTCACTAATTTATTCAACCCCTTACTGTCCTTAAATACTGCCAATAAGTATCTCATCTGTATTTTTGAAAATGAAAATTGAAAGTAAAAATTTGAAAATAAAAAGTCAGCATTTAAAAGGAAATGCAAACCTAGGGTTGAATGTGTACATTGTTCCTGTGAGAATATCAGCTGCTAAATCCCCATTTAAATCCCCCGAGATTAATTTGTACAATATGTGTATCCAAGAAATTAGTAAAGCAAGGACTCTATGAAGCAAACATCTTTAAACCCTAATTTTACAGCTCATTCATCATTAAAAACTCTCAGGGTTTCTAATTTTTTTCATAAATATTGTCCAATTTCACTCTCCTCAACCTGAGCATTCTGCAATAAACCTGCTGCATTTTTTTGTCCAATTAGTAATGGAAGCTTTATAGGAAATATAACAAAAAAAATGTTGCATGTATGAAAGATCATGAAGGATACTATGCATCCAGTGATAAAATTGCATTGAACATAAGTTCTCCCTCCTGCCTCTTTGACTGGTGTGGTATAGTTTTTATTCTCTGGCTTTACAGGATACTACTGACACTGGAGATTATGTCAAAACAGTAAGGGCACAAGAATGGGTTCTTGCAAAAACAACCAATTACCTAACCTTTCATAGCAGGTAGAGAAGAGAATAGCAACATGTCTATAACATTATGGGGACATTAGCAAAAGCATGTACTTTACAGTTTTGAGTAACTGTCGACTATTCACTTCATTCATTCTCGTATGTATGTTCCAGATGAATGTACTTCTTGAAGTGCTGAGGTAGCCTAGCCATCTAAATTCATTCATACTTTACCTCTTTCATGTATTAACAAAACTATTTTCACTTTAGCATTTATTTTTCCTTTAGGACAGTTGTGCATACAATGCAAACAATTTTGATTCTGCAGGACATACTTCTGTACACACAGGCCTCTAAAACATGGTGATTTTTTCTCCAATCTTTTTTTTTCCCATTGATGCTTTTCCTACCACTAAACTTTACTCCATTTTTTTTCCCTTTGGAAGAGTTTAAATCCATCAGTTCGTTTTGTTTCCACATTTCTTTATTTCTTGCTTGCTTTATCCTTTGGTTTCAAAATAGCACTTTAAAAAGTTATTTTATTACTTGTTTTTTTCCTTTTTTTTTGAATTTTTCTTTTGCAGTAACACCACTGAATACACCATTGACAGCTATAGGTTACTATAAAATTTGCTTTCTTTACATCTCTTCACACTTCCTCACTCATTCATTTTGGCTATTCAAATTCTTGAAAATTTATGCTGTGTCACTAGGATATCGTAGGTGGTCTTACTTAGCACATTGTATTTAATAAACTTACAGTTATTGTTACTCTAATTTTTCACTGTCAACTAGCTCTTTTGTTAACAAGTTGTAGATTCAAGACAGTTTTAACTTCTGGCTAAAATCTTTTCTATTTGGGGTATGATTTTGTCCCCTTTATAAGAATAAAACAGAAGACTCTGATTTCACACATTCAAGTCATCATTGCACTGTTAATCCCACTTATAAGGTTCCCCATGGTTCTCAGATATCTGCAACCAATCCGAGCACTTTAAAATGTATTTTAATTTTAAAGCTGTAGAAATAAAAAGTCTTTCCCCACATTTTGACTTACATTGCTTGATAACAATGTTTCTTCCATCACTCAAGGAAGGCTCAGGGTGATTATTTTCAAAAGGTAATTCAAGGAGAAAGATGACAGGATAATTCAATTTGGAAGGGACCTCAGAAAGTCTCCAGGCTAACCTCCTCATCAAAACAATGAGCCCAGACCAGGTAGCTCAGGGCCTCATGCAGCTGAGTGTGGAAGACCTCTTGGGATAGAGCCTGTACCACCTTGCTGGACAACCTGCTCATCAGGTCCCTCATCAGGACCAAAGTTCTTCCTTATAACCTACCTTACAGTCTGAAACTCTCCTTTCAGTTCATGCCTGCTGACTCTCATCCTCCCAGCACACACTACTGAGACCCCCTGGTCTCAGTAATCTGCTCTGGGGTCCCAGCACCACCGTCCTTCCCTGGCTGAGAGCGCCCCATGACCGCAGCTTCTCCTCAGAGGGCGAGTGCTCCGGACCCTGACCATCCTGGTGGCCCTTCCTGAACATACTCCTGTTTGTCAATGTATTGGGGGCCCAAAATCGGTCACTGAGAAAAGGGAGACAGCCACTTGTCTCACCCTTCAGCCAGTGCACGTGTTCATACAGCCTGGGACATAGCACCTCATTGCTGAGTGCTCATGTCCAGCTTGCTGCCCACCAAAACCCCCAGGCCCTTTCCCGTGGAGTTGCTCCCCAGCTAGGCAAGGGCACTGGGAGGGAGGTGGCTTCATTGGGCTGGGATGCTAGAACAGGACACACAGGCTCACAGGTCACTTAAGGTGAATTGCAAAATACTGCACATCTCAGTGAGGCAGCACATCTGAAGTTTGCCCCCCCCCAACACACACACGCACACGCTCCTAATCCTCTTCTTTATAATGGGTTTCAGTCCAACAAACAAATAAAAAAAGCAGCAAAGTTTCAATGTCTGAGTCTGCAGCTTCCTTTCTTAGAGAAACACAGGGACGGGAAAGATGCTTGAATACAGCATCTTCAGGATTTGCTGCCGAGTTGTGGTCCCACGCTGCGGCAGACTGAGGCTCGCTAATCACGGTGGTTTCCAGCCAAGAATAGCATCCTTATCAGCCCCGTGCAGGCTGTGACCCCCAAGGCTGCCTATTGTGCAGCAGGCCAGCAGCAGCTGGGGCCGCCAGCAAGGACAATAGATTGACCTGCTCAGCCTCTGCAAATTGAAGCTGCTGGAAAAAAAAAATCGGTTTAATAACACTAGCTTTCTGAGTTAGAATTAAAAAGGGAAAGTGGGGAAAAAATAGCAAAACACGCAACACAAAACCAGGAGGAATCTAGCTCTGTCATTGGCAGAACTAGATACTTGCGGTGAATCAGATCTAGACGTATTTCAGCACCATTACATTATTTACCCAAATAAGAATGCTACTGTTTTAGAAGACATGTATTTTACTTTCAAATAAATGAAAGGGTGAAACAATAATACACAGAATCATAGAAAGAAGCAGAGGTACTGCAATGAACATGCAGCAAGTGTAAAAATTAGAGAAAACTGACACCATAGGAGGGGAGAAAATGGAGCAGCAGGCCAAATTTTTTAAAGCTAGAAAAAGACATATTGCTCACAAGCAGATTTACTTGGCAGAAGGACATTTTCCTAGTAGAAATGACTCAACTTTCTGAAAGATCCCCTTTTCTGTTATGTACGTTAAAAGATTTTTAACACTAATATCACTATAAAAACCATTTTTTCAACAACGCAAAAGCTAAATGTTTTCAACTGTATCATGAACTCCATTCATACTCTGTTTTCATGATGGGACCGGTTTATATATCTCTAAGGAATAAAACCCAATAATGGCAGTGATACGCATAGAGAGAACAACATTGAGAGTAATAATTTATTACTTTTTTAATTTTCTTTTTTCTTTTATTTGTTTTTCTGAAGCCAAAAGGTCCTCAAATATTTGAGATTGGCCCCGATTACACAAAACAAAGTTTACATTTCTTAATTCATATTAAAATCTAATTAATTGCCAAGTTAGTGATTTACATGCTGCCTGCTCCCTGCTTGTTGGCCATACCTGTGCTTTTCTGTTCACATTTTTGCAACTAGCTCCCGCAAGAAAATATAAAAACAAGCCAGAAGATTGCTGTCATTATGAAGGCAAGGCACTACAGAAAATGCACAGAAAGATTAAAAATTCTTGCAAGGACACAGACATGCCAAGGGGCTTGGCCTGAAAATTTTATACTAGCATTTTTGCTCATATATTGACCTTGCATACAAAGAGACTGCAGCAACCCAAACATATCTGCAAGAAATACACATGCAGTGAAGCATTCTCCCCCACAATGCTGGGAATGTGGTGCAGCTCCCTCGGGCACTGCCATCCCCTTGTGTCTCATCTGGAACACCATGGGATTGCCCTCTTCTTGCAGAGGCCGGTTGGCCCTCTGGGAAAGCAGGACTTCATAAGTTAAAAAAAAATAAAGTGCACATCCCTGCACTTCCCAGGCCTACTCGAAGGTTGGAGACATCATTCAGTGACTCTTACTGGAAAAATACTTATTTAGAGGAAAAGCCCGGCAGATGCAAGTTTAGGAACACTAACCACATTTAATAAATGATAGTGTTCGCTAGCAAACATCATTTTATGTATGTATAATTATACTTACACATACAATTACACATGTATGTAATATTATACAGAAATGTATGACTTTAAATCATACATTCCTGTATAATTAAAATGACCAGGCAGATTACAGTTGGAGAGGAAACTTTCTGACCTGGGACACAATTATCACTTCCTTACCCTCTTTCCTTATACTAACAACAGAAAAATATTTTGACTACTTAGATCGAGGTTCTTCAAGCAAATAAGCATTTCTCTTCTCAGATGAAGACAGCCCACCTTACAAACTTCCAACATAGCAGAAAGAAATATGCCCAATATCATATCCCAAAATACTTTTCAGGTAAAATTCAATGGCAACCAAAACTCAGGAGCATTTTCTGATCCTTTTGCATCCTTTAGACTTTAGATAAAAGGAGAATTTTGTTATGCCTAAAATCCATTCCCATCTGTGATTTTGAATTCCCTAAATTTCAGGTAAAGCCCCTGGAGTTAAAAAAGAAACTCTTCATATAGTAATTGTTTTCATGATACTGCAAGATCAACCTTCAAAAGGTATAATAAGCTTTCATTTAGGCAACATTGCACATTGCAGGTATCAAAGTTATATATCATGATTTTGCTCATTCAGATAGAAAATCTGTGGAACTCTAAATCCAATTTAGCAATCTCCTGCAAATATATGCCAAAAAAAAAAAAAAAGAAGGCACAGCTCAGGTTGTTATGCCTCATACTGATAATTATCTGATTCTGTATGCTAGAATTTATTATCATGCATTTATCTTCCTTTCTGGGAGTCACCTAGGTAATTACCTTAGAAAGCAGTCACTGTGGTTTCAGAATAAGATGACGATCAATTTTTGACAGGTCACCACTGGAAACAATTAAAATTGGCTGCTTCTAGCAGTCAGGATTATGCTGGTGTGCTAATTTCATACAAACTATACAATCAATCCATACTGTAAATATCTTTGAGTTAATGCTTGACTGAATGAGCTCAGGCCTTTTACAAGTCAGAGCAAGCAAGGCACTTGGCATTACCTGGACAAATACTAATTTAAATAATGACAAGAATACAAACACAAAAGCTCCGGACAAAAGCTGGGTAGTTCAAAGCAGAGGATGGCATGATTGTCTGCAGTTTACATCAAATTTTACTCTTTTAAACACAAAACCACTTGCTGTAGCTGGTAGCAGAGAGAGGAAATAGCGTGAATACCTGCTCACAGGGCAGAGCATCCCCTCGAGGGGCACAGGCAGAGGCCCATCTGCCCCATCCATGGAAGGGCTGCCTCCTTTACCTGCTCACAGGGCAGAGCATCCCCTTGAAGGGCACAGGCAGAGGCCCAGCTGCCTCCTCAGCAAACCTGGCAAACTACAGCAACACGATTCACAAAATTCACACAGAGCAAACAAAAACTGAGGGTGTCTCATTATCCATCTACCAATCTTGGGTTCATGCCTTTGCATTTACCATGCCACACAATCCAGGCAAGTGAATGGAAAATCAGGTTGGTGCTATGGAAAAAATACTCAAACAGGAACGCAGCTTATCCTACTTCATACAAGATACTCAAAAAAGTAACACAGTATTCCCTAGTCTGTATCCCCAGTCTCTGCCAGGAAGTGTGCGATGGGATCACTAAACCCACATAATCTTTACTTAGATGATGTGATCAAAAGGGCCAGTTAGGAAATCCCACAAGTCCAATAAATGCCTCACTGCGGTGAGAGCAATCAGTTGGGTTGTGTCTTTGTGTTGCCTTGCTACCATCACTCCTACAGGAGCTCCCCCAGAAACATTGCTGGGCTCCCTGCAATCTGTGGACATGGACGCAGACCCAGGCTCCTACATGGAGCTTAGCTGAGCTGGAGAAGAGCTCTTCTAGGAGACACCTTGAAACATTGAGCTTGCTTAAAAAAAACTACGTCAGAAAACATCTTATATATTGGCAAGACCTCATTTTGCTTTCCCAGGCTCGAACATCTGGACTGGTAATTCAGCTGTCTCTCGTCTTTCACAGGCTGGAAGAAAAAGGGGCACGAATAGCAAATAATGCACATTCACCTCAGCTAGCATTTCACCACTTTCCTAAGACGGCTGGAAAGAATAAATAATCAGACTTGGTTTGGTTTCCTTAAACTTCTAGTGTTGGTGTGCATTTGATGTTAATCCAGGCTAAATCACCTTTCCTTAATAAAAGTCTTACGTAACACAGAGTTTTTAAGGAAGGGAACTATGCAGCAGTTTAGGCACAGCTGGATATAGACCAGCATGTTAATCTCTTGTCTGTATCAAGTACATTTGGATGCACCTGTAATCTGCACTTTTTCTCCTCTATCAGGAGATGATACAAGACAGGAGACTATTCAGATTCAAACGATGTTGTGCAGGTCTCTGTGCAAAGTTAACTAGCTCTGGCATTTTACGCTGTGGTGTGCAGCCTATTTACTCACAGCCAAAATTATGCAGACAAACAAAGTCAAGAATATGTTTTCATGCTATTGCTAAAGCGCCTAGCACCAGAAGTATCCAGCAAGACGCATGAGACATCTTGCAAAAAATGACAGTGTCACAAACACCCCTCTTTCTCGATCTTTCTTACCAAAGCCTCCATCTCAGATTTATGAGGGAGAGAGAGAAGGTAAGAGAGAGAAGACTTTTTTGCGGGGGAAGTGGGAAGAAGACCTCATCTTCATACATAATATCATAGGATTTATTTCCATTAATTACAGATGCATATCTGAAATGAATATGGCATGGAAGTGATACTTTTGCAGGAATTTATTGATAACATTAAATGTTATTGCACACACAGTTTGCATAGAATAGAGATACATCAGAGTGCAGTTCACATGCATGAACCCATTGCATTTCTGCATCAGTAAATCACTAGTGATCAGCTTTACTGACAGCCATGGAAAACAGACCTCACTGAATGCAGACAACAGACAGTAGAAAGTGATCTTTTTTTCAGATACCTACATGTGTTTACTCGTATTTGATTTCGTGAGATGTACCGGGAGATTTAAGTCCATGCCTTCATGGATTGGCCTTGGCCTGAGACCAAAAGCAAGTGTTTGTGGACAGTATTCTGTGGTCTCAGGAAGACATGAAGTAAATCAGGAAAAGGGTGGGGGGGAGGTATGAGGAGAGGACCAATAAAAATAAATGAATAAATAAATAATAAATAAAAAGATCCAGCCTCAGTGATATGAAAAGCATGTGCAGATACTCAGAGCGTACTACTCACCTGTTACCTGCTGTTGCAACTTAAGCAAGATGTTGATGGACACAATTTGAATGGAAAAAGATTTTAAGATCTGTTAGTGCTGGGACTGCAAAGGATTTGTCCATTACAAAGAGTATTAAAGTATTAAATATCCAGTGTCATCAATATTAAAATTCCTTGAGAATCTCCAGTGTTCATGTTTATGTATATGTTAAAAGGCAAGAAGTAAAAAGCATTATTTAATGGTTTCTATTGCACTGGGAAACAATGAAAGTTGTGTGTGTTTTATCGTGTTAAAAAGCTCCTGTGTCATGCAGGATTAATGGTAACAGTTCTCAAAGCTAAAAGCCAAACTTACATACAGAGAATCCTTTTGTGGGGCTTTCATAGTTTTATAGGCACTATTTGCCCACCTGCTCTGAGCACTAGTGATTTTTCAGAGCGGTATTTATTTTTAGTTTATTTGCAAAGCTGGCTGTCCAACCCCAAAAGCAAAAGCTTCACTTTAGCCAGACTCCCTTCTATGCCTACATTATAGAAATCTTCAAGTCACAGCATATTTTAAAATCTTCCATTCATCCCCTGATGCAGTGCTTAAGGGGTCTCTCATACAGAGTCTACTGTAGGTTTCGTTTAAATTCTACTGCAGTCATCTAGGCCAAGAATCTCAGCTTTGGGATTCTTTGCCCGTCACCTTCAATATGCGTTACTATGGGTACTGGAAAGCCTATTACTGTACACAGAGAAGAGCCACAAGAAAGAAAAGGCACACAGATTTATACCACCAACAAAACGAAACAGCAAAGGGGAAGGAAATTCACAGCCACAAGTAGGATATATTTTTGTACAAAATCTTTCTCTCAGAGAAGATGAAAATCTCAATATAGTTAGAATGTAAGAAAAAATGAAGAAGTCAGTATTTTCTAGCCTGTAGTGTTGTAAAAAACATTTGCTATGCACTGTCATTCCTGTATTTCTCACCTCCATTGCAAAATTATGGGAAGTAAATATTATTCGCATAAGAACACTCTGTCAACAAGTCTTTTTTACCACTAAAATAATCAATGAAGAAACAGCAATCTGCCCTGCAGCCTTCTGCAATCCCTAACATCTACAATAAGATTTTTACATGTTGGCAGTCAATACGGTTCAATTAATGTTTAATTCATGTTTTCTTCCTGAAGCAAGATGAAAAGACAGAACATTTATCAATAGCAGAGCTATGGCAAAAACAAACACTTTTTGTTCCAATAACACTATCTTTTTGAGATGCAAGGCACTATAGCTGAGAAAAGCCAAAATGTCATCAGTCTCTCATTTTACAGAGCTGTGTTAAGTTCTGCAGATTATTAAATTAAATATTAGCGTAAAAATATAGAGTGAAGGGAATTCTGCAGCTGATGCAGCAGCCAAACTGAAGCCGAATATAGCTGTTTGTGATTTTTGTCAGAAATATCCTGGAAACTAAACAAAACCACATCACATCTGACAAGATATCATCTGAAAATATCAGTCTCACTAAAAATTTTCCTCCCTGTCCTGATTATTTCTGATTATCAGAGAGACTGCTGGTCATCCAAGTGAATGCTGACTGCTCGTAGGAGGCTGGGCAATGAATTCCCTGCTGCACTGCCATCATACCTCTCTGTACAGCAAGCTGGAGATACAGAGTGCTTTATCTCCACGGCAGGCTCGGCTCAAACACCCAAGGATCAAAAATTATGAGTTTAAATCTAATTCACGACTATGGTCCACCTAATCACCCAGCAGGCTTCAGTAAATGCTTTTTCATTGTCTCCTTTGTAGGCTCCTCTGCTTAAAAGGCAGATACGGTTATTCACAGTGCAGATACACATTAACCTCTTGGACCCCAGCTTGAATCCAAGTCATCACAGGAAGACTGTTGAAGAGGGGGTGTAACATTAGTTCAAACCCAGGCTACCTTATACGAGGAGCATCTTCAATATTTCCATCAGCTATGATGGTTTAGTGCAAAGCATGTTGCTGCCCGTTATCTTGGAAGTTCTCATATTGAAATGCAGGAGATTTCAAAGAGAGAATGAAAATACTTTTTATCAGGTGCTGGATCAAGGGGAATGAGGGAAGAAAGTCAGGCAACATCTTTACATACTTCTCAAGTATTATTTACACAGTAATTCTGTACTGAGGATATTTACTCTGTACCGCATGGTTAGAGAATGAAACACCACTAACCAGTTTGATTAGAGCAGAAGAAGTTTTGCTTGGCTTTCCCCATCCTAGAAAGAAAATGTTTCTACAGCAGCGCAGCATCAGCAGTTCTGTGCTTGTGCAACAAGTACAAGCTGCAGCATTCAGCTAGGTATACACTCGAGGCACTTGCATATCAGGGTTTGGGGAGATCACAGAAATAACTACAGACAATGATAAACACATTGGTCTCTTCTACCTCTTTTCCTGAAGACATACCTAATTTGGGGACATATTCTGTAAACTTGTTAATAAAATGCTGAGAGAACAGATCTGGATGAATAAGTATGTAATATATCGAGCACAAAATGATATTCTGGATGACAATAATGAAAAAGTTAGAAAGTCTAGAAGACAGGACATACTCTAATCCTAGGATTGCACAGAGCATTAACAAGACAGGATGATGGTTTAGCACCCCGGATAAAGAAGCTCTTGGCATAGGCTGAAGAGTGCAGGATTAAGTGTGTTGCCTGGATACTTACGCCAAATGCAGCCTAGTGAGTGTAGCATAGCGATTGAACAGAAAACAAACAAATAAACAAAAAATCAAGGAAATATCTGTGCATGTAAAGAGCATGAGCTCACTGGTTGCATAGAGCTGACTTTTCCAGGACCACCAACACGCCCAACAGACCTGTTCCCTGCACATCACCATGTTTGTCTCATGCAAAAGGATGAACCTGGCAGATAAGCCCACATGTTAAGGGACAGATTCATACCACCCAGCTGGTACTCACAGTCCAGTAGCTCATAACCTACCTGGAGAACCAACATCTGAAAGGGCTGGGCATGGGGAGCATGCCTTCCAGGGTGAGTGGCATCACAGTTGCCTGTCTTTTAAAAATACAACGCATTCCAGGGAAAATGCTTCAAAGGAAATATATAAAAGAGCTTTTTAAAAGTAGTCCACATACTTGAAGATAGGAAGGCCTAGAAGACCATGTTTCCATATCAAACAGTATGAAGCATCTCTCATTCACAGGGGAAAACCAGCCAAATTCAAGTAAAAAACTCCTAACTCCTAAGAAAAATACTAGCTAGACAGCTGTAAAACTCATAGCTCAGTGAAACAGTAAATGATACTTCTCTACATCAGGTGATGGATTTTGATTCTTTCACATTTTATCAGATTATGCTGAGTGCAGGAGAAAATAAAAGCAGAAAGGATGTTTCTTGTCTCATAAGCACAGTTCAGATAAGGATAAGAAGGAAAGTTGTGCTTCCCTTTCAGAAAGCAATGGACTGAGGAGGTATTGTTATTCAGCTGCCAAAAGCTCTCCCTTATGTATAGGCATCAAGTGTTTTCCCTGAGATACTGTCTGATATCTTAATTGGAGGCTACCTTTTCCATACGCCCATAGAGAAGGGAGGCAATAAAATATCTTGCTAGGAAAAACACTGTCATATGTTCTGTGGCTTCTCTCTGGAAGGAGCATCCACAACATTAATATACACAATCTATCTCATTCATTGAGACTATGATCCATCAGCTACGATTTCCACTGTTACCATTGTCCTGTCCTGGATTCTTATGGCATGAAAATCAGCAAGGATTTGGAATTGGAAAATTGCAAGGAAAACACAATGCACCTTCCATCACTTTGAATTTCCTAAAGCAAAAGGACTTTCAAAAGTGGAGGGAGTCAAAGATGCCAAAGACACAAAAGCAAGCAAAAAAGAAACCTAATGATTCTGGAGAGGGATCCACTTCCAGTAACTCTCCATGGAGCAAAAAAGAGGCCTGTGCTCAGCTGCTGTAAAAGTAGCCACTGCAGTTCTATTTTTTGTGCTACATCCACAATCATAAAATTATCCTGCCCTAGTTACAGCAAAATTGATGGATTTTTTACTAAGTCTGTACTCTATATTAACTTGGCGTCTTCAACTTATGTACTAACTGCATTGCTTTAGTTTTGCCTTTCTGCTCTCTACTCTATAAAAATACTAGGAAATGTAATCTAATAACAGAATCTTTATTGCCTCAACTGAGCTCTTCTGTACAGAAGCCTCTCCATGAAAATTGTTTTTCTGGGGGAGGGGTAAGGGGAGATGGGGGGAGGAAAGTCATATATATTTTACCTCTGTCCAGATCTATAATTACCTAACTTGACAACTGTCACCTTAAAATGTCAGTCAACTGAAATTACTGCTGTTTGCAAACACAGGCGCAGCAAAACCCTGCTCAAGCACAAATCTTCCACCATGGACCTCATTTCCATGACTGTAGGCAGCTATACAAGCAAACATGTATAGTTTGCATAATAGTGTTCACATGGGATTCACCTAACAAATTAAAAATCTGATAAATACTCAGAAATTTTATCAACAGTTTAGCAGTTATGGTTAGGTAAATCTGTCTGAATCCAATATTTTGCTGCATCATTTTTCTTTAATTGATTAATTACTAAGTTTGCAGCTGTCTGTCTGTCTGTCTGCTTTTTCCCCTGAAGGATATAGGGTGACATTTGTAATTGCATATTCTGCAGCTAGAGCTTATGGGGAAATGATTGTTGTGGAAAAAAATAATTAATAAAAAAGAACATTGTGGGTTTCTTTCATTTTTAATAAAATAGAATAATCCAATTCACCTTTAATCTTGACCAACCAAATGGTTGTTTAGACACCTGCTAGGTGAAACGCTTTTTCCCTCTGGAAGGAAAGGATTTCGACATTTAGCTCACCAATTCAGCTAATGTTTAATTCATTTCTTTGCCTGCTAGCGAGATTAAAAGAAAGAACATTTATCAACAGGAGGGAGGCAGCAAAAATCCAGCTTCACACTCCAATCCTAATTTACAAGACTACCCAGTTCCTTATCAATTTCTTGATAAAAGATGTCTTTGAAGGAAGGCCTAAGTTGTGATTGCAACCCATAAAGAAACTACTGGGACACGGACATCACTGCTGATAAATCCTTTAGCAAAGTCAAATTTATGATCTAGTTAAAATGGAATATCCTGGCATCTAAGGTCATCACAGCACTAATTGGATAGATCTGTTGCAACAAACTCTTTTCTCCCATAAAATACATTATTTTCATATTTTCCTGCTTCTCAGCTTGCCTCCAGTTTTTCTCTAGGTGGGAAGCAATAACACAGCATATTTCAAGTGAGTCTTTTTTCCTAGATGCTTTTCAGAGTTTATGCATTCACTACAACTCTAAAATGAAGGGGGTATTAACTAGCAGAAAACACAGTACTGTTAAAAGATGCTTACATGTTCTGCAAAGACCTACAGAAAAAGGGGAAGCACAGAGAAAAAGGGTTTTTTATTTTTTTATTTTTCAGAAAGTAGTATTTATTTTTGAGCCCTGAGGAAAGCAGCCATTAATCACAGGCTGGTGTCACAAAACATGTCACACAGTGCAGCGGGTGTGCGAAGGGTAGGCATCATGAGCAGAATCCCAAATCCCAACTCACCTAATTGGTGATCCCTTTCTACCAAAATGCAGGACATACTGACTGTGCTCACCTTGAGACACATGATTTCTATCATAATAATTCAGGACTCTGACAGTCCTATAAGAGGCTGAGAATCCCCAGATTCTGGTTTATTTCTTGTATGTCTATCTGTTCCAAAAATACATTGATTTTTATAGGTATGACAAGCTGGTTCAATTCATCTCTATGTGAAGCAATCTTTCATATCTGTACATGAACACTAGAAGATATTTTGAGCATACCAGAAAGGGTAACAATTGCAAACTGCTGTAGGCTCACATATCTGGCAGGATGACATCTAGAAAACTGTAGAACTGCTGCAATTTCTACAATATAATGACATTGTATCAGAAAATATAGTACCTGATGGAAACAGCTAACAAACATATAAAGAAAGCATAAGGAGAGAGACAGAAAACAAATGTGTGCAGAAATAAATACAACTACTGGCCTTCTGTTTGCTTTCATTTATTCCCCTGGCCAAGCTGTTTTGATTTTATTGTAGTGGAGTCTTTGCTGGTATTGCAGCATGAAAATGGAAAGGGCAGGGGGTGGGGGAATAAACCCTAACAGGAAAGAGAAACCTTTGCAGATTTCATTTATTCCTAGTTCTTCAAACTAATGCATTTGCAAGTCAATCTTATCAAAAAAAAAAAAAAAAAAAAAAAAAAAAGATGGGCTCTTTATTGAAATGTTCCAGGAAAAAAAAATAGTCATACTGAGCAATCACTAGAGCTAGAAGAATTCAAATAGAGATTTTTTTTCTCCCTCCGCCTTCTCCCAGCACATTTACTGGTTGCAATCTATGAACCATTCATTTCCAAAAAAAAAAAATCCTTTCAATTCAGTTAAATATTATAAACATTTGAGCCTTTAAGAAGACAGAAACCTGTGTATCCATTTAGGTTCAATCCCCAAGAGAATTAAGGAAGACAAAAAAGGAGGTATATACAAGGTAACACAGGACTATGGGCAAGATGTTGCTGCTCCTATACAATTCCCCTCAACCTTCTGTTTTATTTAAGGCAAGTAAGTTGCTGGCAAAATTCCACACCTGAGGCCCACATAATATAAGATTTTTTTATGCAGATCTTAGGTCCTGCCTGCTCCCACATATACCAGATAAATGCCAGATAAACTGTTTCCTCTCCTTTCCTGTAAGGATGCAAAGGAATTAAAAGCAATGACTAAGAGGGCTCACGTTCCCCTGTCAACCAAGCAGACATCCAATGCAGTAAGGGCAGTTTCTGTCAGCTTTTCAAAAGCAGGACTTCTTCTGCCAACTTCATCAAGCTTATTTTTTCAGCGCATCATTCCCCTGCTTACCTTCAACTCCTGTAATTAAATGACCACCTAAATACTACATCAGCCAAGAATATTCAGAGTATCTGCATGCTGAAGTGCGGGGTTTTGCCAGTAGTTTTGAAAAGTTACAAACATCGGGATGTGCTTATGATCATCCAAAGAATGTCTTTTTGATGGTTTTAGTTTTAGCTCTTTCTTTTCCCCAGTCAGGGGAGAGTGATCAAGGTTGAATATGTATAAATATTATACATAAAATCCACAAATAAGTTTGAGGAGGAAAGTCAGAGCATCCAGCTGATTTACTGATGCCTACTAATACTATGAAATGGTCGTAAACACTGGGTAACTTTTCTTTCTAAGCTCAGGTTTTTACTCTCATTTTGTAAGTATCAACCTTGTGCCATTCTGGATGGCAGTTCTTTGTGTCTCTGTCTCTCTCCTTCCTAATACCTGTCACAGGCATCACTGAACGGAGAGCCTCCTCACAGGCTTTAGTTAACCCACTGATCCATGCAGAAGCAGATTCAGGGGCTTGCAGAAATGTTTGCGGATTGAAACCTCTATCTGCCTCTAGTCTGCCTATAAAAACCTGTGTTTGTCTATATTTTCAGTCCTATATTTGCTTTATATTTTGAAGAAGAAAGCAATGAGGTACAAGCTCAGCTGCAGTAAGAGGTTGGCAATTTAAGTTAACAACATTGAAATTTTAACAGTCTTGCATAATAAAATATCCCTGGAGATTTCAGAGGGTGGAAGGGAAGACTCAAAAGCATATCAAATTAAGCATCTCTGAGTCCTCAGGGATCAAGTCAGAGGGGGAAGGGAAAAACTGTTTTAATTTCTCCCATCAGTACTGCCTGCAGATAGAGGTTAAGAAGAGGCCTTCTGTGGATAAGAGATCCATTTGTTAAAATGTTCTTTCCCTCCTACTCATGTCCCCTTTCTTAATGCTTGTCTCCATCATTTCTTGCATTTTTATTATATGCCTAATATTTGGGGGGTTTTTTCTTTGTTTATTTTTGCTTTTAAATGAAGTCCTCTGAAATATTCATTCAAAAGCTCTTCAACAGAGTCTGAATCATTTATTCAGATCATTAACTTAGGAAAGCTCTTTTCCTCCCTCTTTTTTCAAGTAAACAATTGAAATTAAAATTAAAAAATGAAAACAATAGAGGTATCAGAATTTGTCGATAATTAGTTAAGGTATTAAATCGATCAACTTAGGAAAGCTCTTTTCCTCCCTCTTTTTGCAAGTAAACAATTGCATTCTAGCAATAATTAATTGAAATTAAAATTAATAAATGAAAACAATAGAGTTATCAGAATCTTTCAATAATTAGTTAAGGTATTAAATCAATCAACCAGGGGTGATGACAGAGGTGTCCTACGCCAGTGATTTGTCACACTCTCTGATAGCTGGCATTGCCTGTTGGAAGGTCTGAAGGTTGCAAAGAATGGTTTCTGCTCCCAATTAAGGGTCTGCAAGAAAGCTCAAGGTTTAGATTGGCTGGCTGTTAATTAATCGTCAAAATGCAATTCTGTCTTTTCCCACCTTTGTACAGGGCGATCTTCCTTTCTCTTCCCTCTTTCAAAAATAAAATTAGTTCCTATGCCAAGTGACACTGCTCACCTCCTCTGGGTTCTTCCCATCAGCTTGACACACTGTTTTGTTATACACCATGATGGCCATCATCCATAATGTTCAGTAAAGAAACAATGACACGAAGAGTAGTGGATTTTTTATTTAGGGCACAGACTGTGCTAAAGTTTTAGGATTTTTTCGGAGGCCATAAACTAAATTGCTACCTGCAGCGGCACATCCGTTCTGCTCTCCTCCCGAGCCGTAACGTCCGAGTCTGTAACCTTCCCTAGGGGTGCTCAAAACGCACAGCTCCAGCCCTCTGGTTGCCTTCCCTGGTCCCCTGCAGGTTTGCAACCAGCACAGGAGGAAAGGTGATATTTGCAGAGAGCCTGGCTATTTCTGTGGCAAAAACTATTAAATACAAGCAAGAAAAAAAAATAAAATAAAGAGGAGGAGGAAGCCATTAATGGCTGTGGTGTTGCACAGCCTCTGACAAGCCCAGAGCAGCTTGCAGCATTGCTGAGCTTAGCCCGCAGTGCTCGCTGCCGCCTGGAGCCTCCCGTTCAGTCTTGGTGGGAATCGCGCCGGTGGCAGCGGCGCTGAGGAGCAGGCACGGCGAGAGGGGAGCGCGAGAGCCGGAGGAGTTTGGGGCAGTCCTCGGAGCGAAGCTGCTCTCGGGTTTTCGCCACGGTGACTTTGGAGCGGCGCCCGCCGATGAGTCAGTGTTTGTCACTGACGGGGCTCTGCAGAGGGAAGAGCTGCGCCGGCCTGACAGCCTGTCACCACCAGCCAAGGAAGATGGCACGGCAGAGCTAATGAGCCAGGGAGACCGTAAACACAAAGAGACCAAAAATAAAGGGAGCAAGGAGGCACACACAGCGATAAATAGCAAAACACACAGGGCCCACCCTTTCCACATACTACAGGCTCACAATGCATCGTGCCTTTCTGCACATGTGTGGGATTCCTGAAGGCCAGTGGTCATGCTGTGAGCAAGCCAGATAAGGGCAGAAGGGCGCCAGGCCTAGATGAAAGGGCAGAAGGGCGCCAGGCCTAGCTGCAGCCTTGCTTATTGAAATGTGTATCAAATATGATTGAGAATGCTGTAAAGAAGGTTTGGCTGGCTACAATCACTGATCAAAATGGGTTTGATGATTCTACTAATCTTGTGCATTTTGGTGGTTGTTCCCTGCCTGATTAAGTGTCTGAGACAGACGGTAGACAAGGCGATCAAAGACATATTTTGGGTGAACCATCAAGAATCCTGGCTTGCTCAAAAACAAGAAGGGGGAATTGTGGGATTCCTGAAGGCCAGTGGTCATGCTGTGAGCAAGCCAGATAAGGGCAGAAGGGCGCCAGGCCTAGATGAAAGGGCAGAAGGGCGCCAGGCCTAGCTGAAAGGGTGGAAGGACTGCTGACTAAGAGATAAGGAGATCTTGCGGAGAGTCAGATAAGGAGGCAAAGAGTTGACGCAAATAAGAGCTAACCTATCCTGAGCTCAAGCCTTGCAATATGCATGAACCTAATTAAGTTGTGTATAAGAGTGCACACTGAATGTTCAATAAACGAGTCTTGTCGATGACCATATGGTGTCGCAGTCTCCCTTTCTCCTACACACATGCACCTGGGTTTTGTGTTTATTCCTTTTTAAACTTAGCATCTCCACATTCTAGGAAAGAAGCTTTAAACTGTACCCAGCGATCCCCCCAAATAAGCACACACATACCTCAAGGACAAGGCGCACACACATGCGCTTGTGCCAATGCATATTTTTATAAAGCGGTTTCCTCACTTGCTAGCAGCATGCAACAAACACGTGCTGGGGTCTGCCAGCCCAAGGGCACCCCAATGGACCCCCTGGATGGACAAGGATACACTGAAGGACAAGTAGGACCTTGTCATAAGGGCATTGGTGCAGGAGGGAAAGGAGGAGGGAGATCTTGGTAGTATGTGGATATATGACTCTGTCTCACCAACGTGGATTCTCTTTGGTCACCTATTCTTTTGAGCTGTGCATTGCTGACCTAAATAAATCACAGACTGAAAGCAGCATTAGACATGTCAATCCCCTGCGATTACCCAAGCACAGATAACAGCTCACAGTCCGAGCTACACCTGTGCACTGCTCCCTCAGACACTTGGAGACATCACATCCATCCAACCTGAAGGTCTTCTTCAAGACTGCCTGTGAACACAGTTCATATCACCCCCAAGGCTCTTGTTACTTGCAATAGCATTCCTTATTCTTGGCACGGCATCACCATTTCATTATTGTTTTATTTGATATACAGAACCAGAAAAATGGAAATGATGGCATGTGGCAAATGCCAAATAGAAATTTGTCTGAAATTTCAAACATCGTTTTTCATTGTACTTAAAGGTTCGGGGATAAGAAAAAGCTTCTATTTAACAAGGAAATCAGAATGTGTCAATTAGTTCTCAGAAAACAGGCAGTTTGAATGCTTAGTCCTTAATTCCCTACTGATTTATCTGCAACTATATGCACACAGATGCAGCATCTCTCTACTCCCTTATTTCCTTAAATTGAACTTTTGAGTAAGTGGTCTTTTTACTTCTTACCTTGACTCCCTCCACAGCTGGACCCTTTTAAATTTTGCATACCCAAATTCTGGAAAGGTCCAGAAAAAAAAAAAGGCCAATTAAGTCAACTAAATCCCTGAGGATAGTTAACATTCACTTACAACATGAAAAGAGCTAAATACCTTCCTGATGCTTGCCATTTGCGCAATATTTCTGCCAACTACATTAAATCATGCCAGAAAAGGAATTTCCAAAGCAAGCATTACATCCATTCCTAAGCCCAGCTAACTTAATTAACTATCACTTAAATCTGCACTGATCTTAGACCAAGAGCATGTTTGATGAGGTATTTTTCAGTAGGCAAGAGAAAGATTCTGAAGTTTCCAAACCATTTGTAGCAACAAAAAGGCCTCCCATCATAAAACTGTGTATGGTGCACTCTCAGTTCATGGTCAGCGAAGGTTTAGATTCTGTTTGTACTTTGTTATGCTTCTGTCACTTTTACTTGGATAAGGAAACCCCATTTGAGCAACACTACTCACCAAACATGAAAGATAATATTCTGTGTTGTCAGTACCATTTAAAATGCAAGAGCAAGTAATATGAAAAATGATTAAACCATGCAGTAACAGCTGTATTTAACCCATGCTGCCACACACTCCAAGTGCCTAGTCAGTGAAATTATTAGAGGCACAAGTCCAGGTACTCAGATATGTGTAGCAAGCAGGTATACAGCCATTTCTAAAAATAAATAAAAAGCAGGGAAGGGGCCTATTATTCTTAGCAGAGTTGCAGCAGTGTTAATAAACCCAGGTACACAGAAATAACTAGAAGATAGTGTAATTCACTAGCCACTAATAACCTCATTGCTCCCAAATCAATCATTATCTCAGAATGATTTGCCCTTTCTCAAAAAACAAAACCATAGACCTGGATGCAATACACACAAATGTAGAGATTACAATTTGCAATAGGAAAGTAATATGGCTATCCCCCAAAGCAGGTCCTGTTAAAATGAGTTCATTTAATTATTTGATTTAAATTTTCACAAGAAACAGGCAGGCCCAGCTGCCAGAACAAGTAGTGAAATGGGACAAGGACTCTGTGCTCTATCAGAAAACTGGTGCTGCAGAAAATTTGTTGCCTGCAGCATCTCGTGCATTGTAAGAGGCAGCTTTTAAAAATCAGAGCTAGAGAAGTCAGTCATTTCTTTGCAAAAAATGAATTCAGAAGTGTATTCCAAATCAGCTGAAGATGCAAAACACTGTGTGAATCCGATGCCACCAACACTGCACTACCCATTCATGTATTGATTCAAAGTAATACACAAGAGTGTAAAGCTTATGAATAAACACAAGAAGGGTTATACTGATATACTGAAACACAGGCACTATATAGGTTAAAGCAGGAGCCAGCTACTACGACAGGTCCACAGGTAAGTTTGCCAAGTTGAACGCATCCTACGTAGTTCCATCCTATGACTACAGACTGTATTTCATATCATATACAGTCAGTTGTCAGCACAGTACTATTCCCTAGGTTTCCTGGATGTTAAACGAAGAAGAAACACTTCTCTCGCACTCTTAAAATAGAAACATTCAGACTGGAGATGGTTATACCATCTCTAACTTTTCACATCAGTGAGTCCAGAAAAGCTCCAAAAAACGTTTTGATATTTGTTTCTTCTCTGTCTTTGCAAGAAGCGGCCCAGCGGTGCACCCAGTGCAGGGCTCCTTTCCACTGCTGCATTTCCTTGGATGTACAACTCGTTCCATCCCATTGCTGGCTCCATCTCAGTGTTGCCTGCTTACAGAGCTCCTGTTAACTGAGGATTTCCCATGCTCTTGTATGATCCCATCGCGTTTATGCAGAGTTTCTGAATACAGAAGTCTTCTTGCCTCACAAAGAGTTGTCGCTGCTTCTCATCCCAGTTCTGCTCCTTTTGTTTACATTCCCTAGTTATCAATATTCCTAGTGTAGATACTTTATATATCTATATATATAAGCACATTTTTAAAAGCATCTGGTCAAAAGTTACTGTTATTTGCTTAATAAAATATACCAACATATCCTATCTTTCCTGCAGCTCAGCACCACTAGATATTTGCTCTTTACTCATCCATTACAAATTTCCTTTCATATATTACAGAGTACTTCAAAGTAACCCTTTGAACTCAAATAAGAGTACAACCTTCATCCATACAACTTAATTTTGCCTACTGGAAGGTGTTTGGTTTAGCATGAAGTCAATTTGCATACTGATAGATCTCTTCCCCTTCCAGTCACAATATAAAAAGTTAATATGCTGCTATAATAATTCAGCGTACATCGAATCTGATTTCTTTTGATGAATTCAGCCACCTACTGTCACTGTAATGCCTTTTCCTGGCACATGCACATACACTGTTTCATGTGAAAACATTTATGCTGGAATTCAATTCAATTAATTTTTTTCTCAAAAATTGAAAAAAATCAGAGATGTATTCATCTCTTCAAAAGAATCAACATTTTTAAGTTAAGGAAAGGGAGAAAGAAGAGCTATTGCATTTTTCCAATATTTGAGTCATCAATCATTTTATACTGAGTTGCAAAATTAACCAGTCATTTTTTTCTTTATCTTGCCTTACCGTCTACTCAATACAGGAAAAAAAAAGTGCACAGCTGCTCACAATTTACCATGGAAATAGTAAGACAACCAAGAGAAAGAAATGAAAGGTGTGGGTAGCACAGGGTTGTTCATCAGGGCAGAGAACCTTGCTCATTCTCTCTACAGGAAGCAGTGAGAGTACATCTCTGTCAGAAAAGAAAGAAGGAATGAACGAAGGAAGGAACGAACAAAGGAAGGAAAAAAGGAGCAAATGAATAAATGAACTTAGTTTCAAAGAGGGGAAACATGATGCATAAATGTGTGCTGTTTACATGTCACATTATCCAAACTCGTGGTCAAAGAGCTACTACTATTATTTCCTTTAGGTTGAAAGAAGAAATTTATTTGACTATTTACAAAGGTATGATTTCATTTTGTAGCATTCAACATATTAATTTGCAAACACTCTATTCTTCTCTCTCACACAATTCATTTTCTCCATTTTCTGGTTATGATTTATGTGCTGGCTACTATTTATATGTTTACAGTACTGTCAAAGTCTGCCACTCAAATTCATGCAGTTCTTCATTATCTCCACTACTATCTGATTACTTATTGTTGCTACCCATGCTTTACTACACAAGTGCAACAATCTACATTGTTGCTACTTATCTTACAAGATTGCCGGAATTGGCATTTTTTTTCAGAAAGATGCCCCTGGATGTGATGGAGCAGCCTTCCCATTTTGCAACTCGCTGGAAATACATACACACTAAATACATACCTACCCTCCTGCATGTTCTTTCATTTTGCATAGCCAAAGAAAAAAAATAATTGAGGAAATGAGGAATAAGACATTGAAGGTGCTGTCATTTAATTTCACAAGGTATTAAGCACACAGGCTGTTGTCCTTCTTGTACAAAACTTCTAAGACTGTTCTGCTGGATAAACTAGCACTGAGAATTTTCTTTACGCAAATCTGCTTCCCCTCATCGCAGAACATAGGAAGAGAGCTGGCAGAGATACAACATGCTCTTTCTAATTTTGTCTCCCTACTAGTGTTATCCTTAAAGCTGAACCTGTGAATATAGAGAATATCATCCATTCTAGCAGTGCTCAGAGATTCGTTAGATCCGTTGTCACTGACTCACTGATTGATTTTGTTTCTCCCATTTCTGGGTCAGTGAATTCTTACATGTGGCAATTTTCCAGGCAAGTATTAACTGAGCAGAACTCCAACTATTAATTCAGTTTATTTCAGCTAGGGAAATGAAAATAGAACAGAAGTTCATACAGAATCTTTGTTGTTTGCACTTTTCTATGTGTGCACACAAATATGCACATTGTACTCAACTTCCAAAATCCATTCTTGGATGTGAAAATATTCCCTTGAAGAAAGAGATTGTTAGAAACTGTGAAACATATTCTTATTATAATATTTACTTCTTTTGACCTCGATCATTACCTCTCATTTCCAGGAAATGTTTCTTATGTGTTTGAAAGGTAGAGGTATACTAATTGTGCAATATATTAATCCATGAAAAGAACATGCAAAAGAAGACCACACATGCCTTAAATGGTAACCAGAGGTTCTATGACAAGAAGAACAATTTTACTGCTAACTTCCTATCAGGTACTTGATTCTGCCTTTTTTCTTTAGAATGGATTTCTAGAACTCCTATTTCAGATACAAAAATGACAGGGAGGAAAAAATATTCACATTGCTATAAGACAGATATTAACAGAGCTTTGCAAGCAAAGAACATGCTAAACTGACTGTAGGTAATGCTTTGAAGTCATCGGATCGTTCTCCTGATACTGCCTGCCTCACAGACATACTTTGTTAAGATTTGTATCGCTCCTCTGGTTCTTTTATCTGGCTGGGAACGACTCCGTGAGGAGATAAGGCAGGAACAATGCTGAACAAACACAAATAAGCTATTTGCCTCTCTGCTCCCTTGAACTGGCCCAGCCATCAGTATGCCAACAGGCAAGCAAGGAGTCTGAGTTTTGCAGTAGCAGGTTGAGATCCTTAGAGAAGTGCATCAGGGCAGTATTTTGGGCAAGCGAAAAACATTGTACTTTATAGCTAGCAAGAGCAGTTAAGCATATGGTGCTCCTGCAGAATTCGAATTGTCTAACACTGTTATATACTAGGAAGAAGGAAGGAAGATGCATGAGATAAAGTTGCCTTTACAAAGAGCAAGCTGCCCTTTCCTTGCAAGATTACAATATTGCCCCTTCAGTAGGAGCACCATCTACCAGCATCCAATAGCCAAAAGTGGTGGAAAAACTGAAACACAAATAGAGATGAAGCTGTTTCTCTTAAGCCTCTGGACAGCTCTACTTCTTTAGAAACTCCTCACTGCTGGTAAAATCAGTCAGTAGGACATGAACTGGCAAAGCACATGAAGAACTGCTGCTACTCTGCCAACCAGCCGTGTTCCACCCATCCCAGCAGCACCACCTAATCATCTTTCTTATTCAAATAACACAAAACTTTTTTTTTTAATAAACCTTTTCCATAGCTCATTCTACGATATAGGTAATAACTGACCGAATGATGGGATTTGGTGGAAAAAATACAAAACAGATTACTCACACATCTGCTTTCTGGAGGCACTTTGCGAGTATGATCCTTGCAAGATACAGAGTGGGGACAGGATAAGATGGAAAGAGTCAACCCTTGGCACAGCCTTGTCCATGCTGCCTGCTCAGGAAGAGGCTCTTCTATACGCTCTCCTCTGAGTCCTGCAGGGCCACAGTTTCCATCTGGCCCTGACCGAAAACATGCCCAAAGCCCACTAACTAGGGCTAGCTAGGCAGTGTTTGCACAAGCAGCACTGGACACTCTGGTATTCCAGCTCACTCCCCAGTTCTGTTTTATTTATCTGTACAGATGTGGCCAGTGAGCCCTATCTAACATCCATTTAAGATAGCTGCACTCATTCTCTTCTCTTTAATGCAGTTTAAATTACTTCAAGTAGACTGGAAAAGGGCCAAGAGGAGTCAGGGACATTCTCACCCTTGTTTCAAGAAAGACATTAATCTATGTAAGAACATTTTGCAGGTGTGTTATCTTCATCTAACCTCTTCACTGCTATCCCAGTGCACAGAATTTTTGCCTCAGTGATTTCTGCATTCTCCTCAGTACTTCTACCTGAGCCAATACTTAAGTTGTAAAAGACTACCCAAGGAGCAGACTGAAAGATGAGAGGATAGGGAAATGACCATCACATTTTGTAGCATGTTTCAATTATTATATCCCCCACGGCTGTAACTGAAGTAGGAGACAGACTGAAAATTAACAAATGCAAAAATTCTAACAAGTCTGCAGTTTCTGGGTTTTATCACAATTTTGTGAAATTAAGAAGCTCTACATTAGCAGATAATTTCTCTCTGAGCATATATGCATATCATAATAAAATTATTCCTGAAAACTAAACATTGCCATTGGTAAGCAAAGTAGATCTGGCTTCATAACTTATTCACAGTAAGACATATTTTTAAAGTCAGATTATTTCTGAGCTTTCTTAGAGGATTTTTTCTGTTTTTCTAGTTTTTCAGCATCCTTTTTAGTATAGAAAATTGAGCAAGACACAATTCCAGTACTGGTGAGATTATCCATGCTACTCCCAGTCTGCTGCTGCTTGATGTAACACAGAAGGAACTATAGAACAGTAACAATTCTCTCTGTCATAGGTTTGCCGTGTAAATGGAAGCTTAATATAGATCTGGAAAATTTTCAACTTACACAAGAAAACAGCAGTGAGACTTACAGAGTCTGAGAAGGACAACGAAGTTCCCAGTTATACATGCAGTGTGTGCTCAGTGCCGTTTGAAACCCCAGCCCCTCCCAAGCACCCAAAGCCTTGTAACCCCTTGGGTGATGGCCCTCTCAGTGGTGGCAGACCCCTGTGGATCATACCGCCTTTTAGCCTCCCACCAAGCATCACGCATCAGCCAGCGGAGCTTGCTTTCCCTTGAACTCCTCTTTTCCACCCTCCCTCTCTCGATCCCTCTCTCATTTCACATAGGCACTTGACACTCTACTTAACATTCCCGATGTATTTCCAAGCAGCAGCACACATGCATAAACATTCCTTACTGTTTGTAACCTGATCAGACATAGCGCTATTTTCAGTTGTCAGAACAAAAACGACAGCAGTTGTATCAAAAGCAAGATAAAGTTACCTTATCCCATCTCAAATACCAATGGGAAATGCTCAGGATTGTCTGCATGTTTCAAGCAGTGAATAAAATACGCAAGATGGTGAAGCAGAAGAAATGCAACATCTTACAAGAAATAGTAATAAAGAACTAGAACATAAGCGCCTGTAGAATGCAGTGGTCCATTCATTAACCAGATGATTTCCAAAGTCAATCATTACTCCCACTTCAGGGTCAAATACTTCTGTTGCATTTGTGACACACCTGTGGCAGGTAAAGCAACTGTTTATACGGAAAAGTAACATTGGGAATATTGTGTCTATTTAAAAATATATTAACATTGATATATTAATATTTGTATGCTTTATGAGGCAATGCAACTGAAAGCAGAGCTTGCAATATGGGGACAAACCTCTAGGCCTGACCACTAAGGACTCAAAGAGGTCCATGTTCTCAAAAGGAAAAGGAGAATGACAGCTGATGAAAGAGTAAAAATATTATTTACAAAAGTAATGGTTCAGTCTCTGAAAGGTGAAGGAGCGCAAGCAGGTCTGCTGTTCAAAACGTGATAAGGATACGATGCATCTTTACAGAGCATACCCTTCTGATAAATAGCTTTCTTATAAACTGCATCAGTTTGAACAATAAGGTTGAACAATGATTTTGTTTTTGTTCTTATGTGAGAGTTAACCTAGAAACTGCATAGATCCTAAGATGATGAATACCCTGGACTAACTTAGATTGATGGAAGTATAGATATAAAATGCAAAAGAATGGATAACATTTTCAGTATAACAATTTATGATAAAACAGATCTTTGCTCCCTGTGATTGCCAAAGGGAAGGCAGAACCTGCAAAATATAAAATTATCTTAAAATGTTTAGGAACAAATAAGAATCAAAAGAATTACCTCAATAAAAATATCTATTTGATATATTGAATAACTAGTAACTGTATGCAAAATTACTTTGAGTGATTTCCATCTTATTTATGATGTTTCATATTTCCTTCTCATCTACAGATAAATATGTCAGCTTTCTAAATCACCTACCAATGTAGGCACAGAAAAATTATATCCAATTTTTCTCCTTTTCAGATCTCTTACCAAGCTAATCACCACAATAGGTGTCTTTGATGAGAAGATAGATAGACCCTCCATGACCAAAACATTGGCAATACAAGGTGATCAGTCTCTGTTCTAGTCAGAAAAAAAGATGGATGAAGCCAAGTGGGCCTTTGGTACTGCAACGTAAGCATAGGCTACACCCAATATGCAAATCTCAGCCTGTCCAATTAGCAAATAACCATCTTCTCCTTATACTTAACAGGTAATTTTCTTCTAATCACTGACCAGCACAGTTTGATAAATATGGACATGTTATGCTTTGCAAAATCACATCTAGGGTTGTACAGTGGGTAGCTTTCTCACTTCAGCAGGCAAATTTGCATTCTGTCCAGGTAAGAAACAGAGTTAGCTGCAGAGCTCTGGAATTAGATAGCAAGATGTCCTTCTCTGCTGTACTTGCATAGTTAAAGAGCTAAATGCTAACTGGCAAAAAGCCTTCTACTAACCCAAAAGACAAATCTTAAGTTTTTGTAAATACTTTAAAATACATCTCCAGAGATCAAGGGCAAGTTATTTTCAGTCAAATAAAGGAAATCTCTATTGCTAAGCTAAAAAGCTGTCACCAATCCAGAAATAAAAATCCTCTCTCAGAAACACAGCAGTTGTCTTCGTTCTGTCTATATAACTTAATCCAGTTTAGTAAAGCAACATTCTGGAAGAAAATAGATCTTAATTATTTTAGAAGAAAAAGAATTATCAAGGAGACAGAAACCAGCAGGTTTTTGTTGTTGTTGTTCTTGTTTTTTATTTTTTTTTTTTGCTGTAGTGAAAATTACTGACTTGATAACATCAAAATGCTTTGGGCTTGCATTTTTTAGGCTCTATTTTTCTCAAAGAATAAATAAATAAATAAACAACCAATTTCAACACCGCTATTCACAGAAGAAGACTTAATAGTGGAAAGATTAGCCATCCTGAGTGGGGTGTTCGACCAGAAGACCTCCAAAGGTCCCTTCCAACCTTAACTATTTTATGATTCTATGAATAAAGCTACCATCTTCTTCTGAATTTGTTCCCAGCTATCTTATTTTGGCACATGGCATCAATTACTATAATATTCCGTTTCTTTACAATCTTTAATATATTTATTCTCACATTCCTTTTGAGAGGTAAGGAAGTCTATTATCCCTATTTTATGGATAGAAGACTCAGGCACTAAAATGTAAATGGATTCTGTTAGAGAGTTTTATTCTATTTTGCATGCTCCAGGTTCTTTGGATGCTGCATATATGTGGACATTTATGCATAAAATACTAAAAATACCCTTCTGGATAATTTCACTTTCATAATTTCATACCTGATAACTCCAATAATTACACAACACCAGAAAGCTCTAGCTTTGGCACTTTATTATAATCATCTGTATTAACCTGTATTAACTCATCCCAAGACCTCCTTGACTTTATACTCGCAGCTTACCCTGGACATTGCCAAAGCCAAGCTAATAAATAAGTACAACAGTCATTTGAATGATTTGGTAAACACATAGTCAAGTTATACATATCATTTCATAGACATCACATGGATATAAAGTCTGCTAATAGCACCATACTGATATGAAATACAAGTTAGCATCTCTATTCAGAGGAAGTGACAAGTTCTGCAATTAATGTTGTCAGCCAGGGAATGAAAAGTACATAGTAGTACACACAAATTACAACACAATAGTTTAAATGGGTCTTTCATGGACTTTAAGATTTCCATTCACAAGACTCATTTAACTAATTCAAGATTGGTTCTTCAGGATTGTGATCGGGTTGCTGGGTAAAACAACAACAACAAAATAGTAAAATTCCCCCAAGATAATGTCTTAAAACTTCATCTGATTGACAGAAATTTTGATCCACACTTTAATGTAGTAACCTGCCTATGTATTGTCAAAACTAGGCAGCTATATAATAAGGAAGAGTTCAGGTCAGAGTCAAAAACACTGTGATCCTAGAGTGATCCAAGACAAACAAATCACATAATATTTAGGTTTAATTGCAGATATGGTTCTAGAAATTTATATAGAGAAGCATACATTCATATTTAATGCTTACAATGCCTCAAACCCATACTGCTAATACATCATGAAAACAACAGGTAATCAATAATATGAATAGGTTAGTGGGAAAAAAATCCCTAAAATTGATCCTGATACTGATTCTAAGTAATATTTTCTCAACTGGATTTACTGAAATCTTAATCACAATCCCTCACTAAGATTATATCCCCAGCAGCCACATTCTTTTTCTTCAGGATATGCCGTTCTCTTTTTGCCAGTTTGTTTTAAAAATATTTTAAAGGAGACACTCAGCGTGCAGTTGAAGACTCTTTCTATCAAAGGTTGAACAACAGAGTTCTCTATAGAGAGGGCTCACTCCATTTCGTGTTCAATCTCCTGAGTAGTGTGAATTTATTAACTACTTTGAAGTGGCAAAAATGTGATGTGTGTGTGTACAGATGATCCAAACAGTATAAAAACCAGCCAGGAAATCAATAAAGCAGCTTTTTAACAAATGCATTTCCAACCGATCAAAAGAATAGCCTAACGGCTACATAAGGCTGATCTAACACTCATTACATTATCATTTCAAGGAAACATCTTTTGTAACTGAAAGGTGAAGTCTTTCTGTAATGAGCTCCTTCTGAGTCAGCAACAAGACCCCTTTTTATAATGCTGAGACAAAATAAATATGTGGCAAATATCGGGGAGAAATTATTCTCTGCACACAAATGCTTTTCTCTATGCAAGGGCTCTCACTTTGAATCAGAATACTGCCTAAAAGCAGGGAAATGTAGAGATAAGAGGGTCTTTAATGTAGTACCTTTTCATTAAAGGAAGAGCAGCTGCCTCGGATGGATGGGTATGGGGGGGAAAATATTCTCCACCTGGCATTAGCAGATTCAAATATATGCTGAATGCAGAAGAACATTTGAACTTGCCCTGGAGAAGTTTTCTTATGTATTCCATGGGTCTCACAATGGGAAGAATGTTTTCCTCACCAGCAGCATCAAAATGAAATGAATTTTCCAAATGAGGGAGATGCAAGTCTGAAACAAAAGGCTTTGTTTATCTTCTAAGAGGCAAAAAATGGCACAGGGCACAGGTAGCATAAATTAGCAAAGCTTTGCTGAGTCACAAATTACATCAGTTGGTGGATTGGCCCTAACTCCGCAAGTGGGTCTTTCCATTTGTTTGTGTGCTGTTTTCTTTAGAATAACTGGTAGGAATGAGAGGCAAATGTAGGGCATTTAGCTGGTTGACCCAGTGATAGCTTAGGACAAAAGACATATTGCATCCATTTTCTCCCTTCCATTACTTAAAAGATTCTTTTACAAATAAAACCGTGTTCTAAAAATTACTACTAACGAAACAAGTAGATGCTATGCATAACCACTATGAACTACACGTTTTCTGGTAATGGGAAGTGAAAGGTAGTGTCTTGGAACCACTGCATTGCCCCATACATCCTTTTAAAATAGCAAGGAAATTTAATATCTGTAAAATGTCTTCAGATTTCACAATCGAATAGATTGTGAACAGATGTGCAAATTTCACAAAGGTAGAAGCAATGCTTCTACCTCCATCAGTTAAAATCACATATAGCTTGTTTCTAAATTTATACAAGCAGGATAGGTTTGTGCATCTCCAAGCAAAGGTGCAGTGTGGGAGATAAAATATTTTTCCAGAGCGTTCATTAGGGGACTACTGATAAAGCAAATTATGGATGGAAAGCCAGACAGGCTGAGACTGAGCCATCTCTTTTTTCCTCAGTGCCTTGTTTGTCTGGAGTAATGTAGCTTGCCATAAAAAAGTGACAGACATTGTGCACAAGAAGATTCCCAGGGGAACCAGAAGAGAATCGGAAACTCTTGTCCCATCATCTCCTCTCCCAAAGCTTCAAGGAGCATCATTTTCTGAGGAGCTCGGTGATTACTGAGCGCTATAATCACAACTCCTCAGAACCAGACACAAAAGTAGGATTTGTCTCTTCTAATGTTAGACATCTTCAATGTTAATGTCTGTCTGAAGCTGTTCAGTTTAGGCTTGCTTTATACAAAATTGATAAAAATAGATGCTTTTAGGGCAATGATTTCTTTGACCAAACATACCTCTAACAAAGATGAATCACTCCCTAGAAATGTCTGCTTTTCTTGTCTCTTAATGAGAACACAAGATGACTAGCACAAAGACAGATATTTACACTGTAGATGTTTATATTTGATGAGCTAAATCCCACTCTGATAGTGCAAAGAGGTATCCTACATTGCAGACTGCTGCCTTTTTTTTTTTTTTTTTGGTGACATGACATCTGTGCACAAGCTCTCGGAATTCTACCTAGAATCCATCAGTTTTAAAAAGAAAAGAAAATAGCACACTTCTTATTAAATTAATAAATTGGGAGGGGAAAAAAGAATCTTCAAATCCTTCCGCCTTTTTTCTCATTCCTTGTCACCTTGAAAACTGACATTTCACTTCATGCAGCATGTGTGTGGGTGTACACGCATGCATATGTCTCCATACCTTCTCAGAAGAGCAAAACATTTGGACACCAGATTTCCCTTCACTTCCAGTAGAAATTGGATATTTTCACCCATTTTTGGCTCTAGTATTATCAGTTTTCATCTTTTTGTTGACACAGCAGACTAACTTACCAGGTGCTTTTTTTTTTCCTGATCATCCCTTTTCAACCCGTTTTGAATGTTGCCCTTTCTTTCCTCTATTGCTACCACTTTATCATCAGACTTCATTTGCTTTAAAGGGTTTCAGAGGATGCTGGAGAAAAAAATGTAGTAACCCAATGCAAAAACATGAAGAGAGGGAGAGGGAAGGGAACAAGGTGAAATTTTTCATTTTTACACTATGGCAGTCTATGAAGCACAAGGCTGCCCTTTTACCCTTTCCCTAGAGATCTGGAGCGCTCCAGTTGCTTTAATCAGCTACCTAAAGTAGAAATAAAAAAAGAAAAAATCAAACCAAATGAATAATTTGAAATTTCCTCTTGTTCATGACAGAAAATTAATGTCTAGGGCACAAACTGTACATGCAGTTTCCTGGGGCTTACAAGGAACAGAGGAAGATCCTTTGCCACAAAATGTTTTGTTGCGAAATAAAAACATTTCTTGCACTGCTGCTCACTGCTTAATGCCTGTTGCTACTCTGCTGTTTTCAGAAATGTTTGGGTTTTCTAAGGAAACCCTTTTAATAAAAACCCTTTAAATACAAGGACAATTTGTATCACATTGCAAACATGTTACTGACTTGCTTGTTCAGAAACACAACTACTAGGAGTTTTTCAGTAGAAGGTACTGTTCTGAACCACTCTCAGGAAAAAAGCCTTTTACCTCTACTATTCACAAGCAAACACTACAGTGATGCAAGTTATCCTTGCATCCAGCTCAAAACTCCAGCTCAGATATTATTCTAAAAGCTGTGTGTGCAGGGGGGTTGGACTAGATGACCTCTAGAGGTCCCTTCCAATCTTAAGCATTCTGTGATTCTATGAAAACCTTGGTACCCAAAATCAGGATTTAACTGCTGCAACCCACATATCTTTTAACTTTTATATAAAGTTTTATTTTTCTACTATTTTCTTTGCTTGCAATATGAGCTGTTGAAGCAGAAGTCTGTTCATTTTCACATTTCATATTCTTAATCATTACATTCATACTACTCTTGCCTTGCTACAAAGATGATGATTGTATTTTTTAATATTTTACAATCCATAGTATATCCTTCACCAGCTAAATAGCTATTAGATTTTCATTCTCCACTTGTCATTAGGGCATTTGAATGCCTTTCAGAGGGAATATTTATGTTTTCATTTTTCTGTTACAGAGGGTAGATGATGTATAAAATGTTAACAA
>NW_010583722.1:0-37729 GCF_000705375.1 Tinamus guttatus | reverse complement strand
GGAAAGCCAGTGATAAACACTGACTTCCTTCTAAACAAAACTAAAAAGGTAGCATGAAAGAAATAAACCTTTAATAAAGATCATTGTGTTCCCAGCCTGGCTTTTCTTATATAGCAAGATGGATTCTTTTTTATTCGGTGCTATAAATCAATGATCATACAATTGAATCCAACCTCTTCACTTCCAGCCCAGTTTCCAAGACCTAATCTTCCTGAGCACATCTGCTGTTGACAAACACTACGGAAAACAAAGCAAACATAATCAAAAGGTTCTGGTTATTGCTGCCATTTAAAGTGTTTGCTCTTCCCTCACTGATCACCTGCCATCTTACTCTATACAGATGGCATCCCAGCTGCTACGTGACCACCCAAAAAAGGTCAGTTTACCCACAGGTCAACAGGGGCCATAAAGTCAGCACAGTAGAAAATACACCTTCTCCTGAAGGCTCCTCAAATTAGCTTAGTACCAACTGGATATAGAGTTCTCTCTGTTAAAACTCCTGTGTCATGTCATCATACATTTTGCAGTTCACAAAGTTTTCTCTGTTATCTTGTATTTTTTATCCTATGTTCCTTTTCCAATTTATTATTCTAATGAAGTATTTATTCATGTGTTTGGCCTGTGCCCTCAATGCAACTTGTATATTTACAGCTGTTTGCAATTGGCACTGGTAGCCAGTGGGGACATAATCATTTTATCTGCTGCTTCATGGTGCAAATGGTGATCAATATATAATCAAAATCACTTCACTCAGACCTAACAGAAGAGTGCAGAGAAGTGGCAGAACACAGACAAATTTGCTCAGAGAGTGTAGGTCAGTGGTTCCTCCAAGGGCATCTAACTCCTAGGCTTTCCCTCGGATCTGAAAGCCAAGGAAAGCAGCTGACCTCTCACACCCACCCCACGGCAATACTAAAGCAAACTATCCACCAAATCCTGGTGACCCAGGAAGGTCACCCCTCTTGACCCAGTGTGATATCTAACAACACTGAAGTCCATATTCATTATTTTCTTTCTTTTTTGAGGCATACCAGCGCTGGTACAAGATGAAGATAGTGGGATCTAGAGGGAGCTCACCCCACCTTGAGAAAGCTCCTCGGCTATTGCCAAGTGAAGGAAACACCGCTCCCCTGCTATTTCACAGGGAATAACTATACTACACTAACAGATACAGGGAAATATATACTGAATTACCTTCTTTATTTTGCAGTATAGGCAGCATCTCAGACCATCAGTAAAATGACTACAGGCTCTGAATGATACGAGCAAGATAGTCTCTCACATATTCTCAGTTGAAGAGTGCAATTTAGAAAGACAGAAGAATAGACACCTGGAGTTTTAAAACTATGGATTTTAAGCAAGAAATGTTGCAAGGTCCAGATATTGTACAGTTTGCCAGAAAATAACTTTTCTTTCTCCATTTATTTAGTAGTTAAAGCAGTTCATAAAAGTTCATTAAAAAAAGTTTATATACTGGCTATATTCATAATTCTTTACATCAATTTGAAACAAAAGGAATAGTCCAAATTTTTGGAAATGTGATTTAAACAAAGAAAAAAAAATACAGGAGCCTTCAATTGCAATGAATGGGTCATTTAATCCAAGGAAATTTTAGAATTCGTAAGGATATCTTCAGAAGAATCAAAGCTATTTAGTCATGTTTTCATACAACACAAAACACCAGCCTCAAAGTGCTTCCAAGTTGTTCAAACCTCTCATCTGTGCATCAGTGGAGTTGCTCCCACCAACACCTGTTCACCCATTTTTCTAATTATTAACCTTCAGGATATGAATTACAGAAGGTAAATATGCAGCTGGCACTATTTCCAAATGAGTTTTGTTCAAGTAAATTTTGTCTCCTGTGCACATAGGTATAAGTGGTTGACAAACAGACATGCTAGTGTCAGCAAGTGCAGACTCTGGGTGTACTAACAGACCACATTTTGAGTATTTGCCATTCACCTAAATAGCCAACATAACACTCCTCTGCAGGTGGCAATGCCTAAATCTGCAGTCTTTCTTCACTGTTCTTCTGCATGGTTTAGTAGGCAGGATGGTGATGGTTTTGCCATTGTACTTTATGATCTTGAAGGTCTTTTCCAGTCATACTGATTCTGTGCTTCTATTGCATTCTGTGTAAGGCTCATTTGACTGTAACCTGCTCTTGCAAACTTGCAGCTGCCAAAGCAAGAGACCTGCAACAGAGCAAGGGAATCCACAGAGTCTGTTGTATCATCTTCACTGCCTTCAGTTAATCAGGTGGAGGCCTTAGGTGTTACCTTATGTATTGCCGATTTATGGCCCTGGCCTGGGAGACACAGAGATTTACGGGCCACAATTTCATGCTAAGCACACAGCTATCAGCCAGTGTTCCTGCTGTACCCCCAACACACAGGTATTTTGGGTATGTTTATCAGAAATGTTTCCAACAGTGGATTTTGAGCAGAGGGCGTTACTGTTTCATAATACATTGCAAGCAGGAGAAATGCTTGTCACTGCTCTTGCAGTGAAGATGACGCTGGAGAGGAGGAAGGTGGCAGCATCCTCTGCCTAGGACAGAATGACAGTCACTTTTGGAAGGGCAGTCACTTCCAAAAGAAGGATTACTGCTCTTCGACAGCTTTTTCAGCAGGGCTATCAAACACAGCCCCATGCTCAAGGTGCACAAACAAGTCCGGGTTATGGTTTCAGGTGATTGCCACCACTGATTGGGCTGGAACCACAGCTGCTAGGAACATTTTGCTGTCAGTAAGAATGGAGCACCTCCAGCATACAGAGAAATCTATCATTTTCTCAGTTACATTGCCATGACCTACCATCTAATTCAAACAAAAAGGACAATGCTCTACAGTGGAAGAAATGTTCAAAAATCTGCATGATGCTCAAAACACTTACTGGAGACAAACAGGTGATTGTTTCCTTAAATTGAAACAAAGAAAAATAAACTTAAGCCCTCAACTTCTTTTTCCTCTCTCCAGCTGGCTTATCAAACTATGGTCAGGCAGGAATTACCGTTCCTGTCACACTGCTGCTGATCGGCACGCAAAGAAGTCCAACCAGCAGATTTTCAGGAGGATTAGCTCTGCTTATAGAATCCCTTCTGTTCTGCAGTAAGAAATGGAGGAAAACAGTAGGCACAGAAGACTGTACAAAGATGCCCAATATACAACAGTTCTAGGACCGCAGACACGACAGGACACCATAACGGCCTCATGCTATTCATTTAATTCTTTCAGCCTAAGCCCTGCTGCGCCCACATTCATTCTGCTGTGAGCTATTTCTTAGCTTATATGCTTTGCAGAGCATATGCAGCAGCTACTTATCTGCTGCAATTCAGGACAGAATTTTTCTGGCTTTTATGACAGCACTGCTTCACATTAACTACTCCCGATTTTTTTCTACCAGCCAGCTAATCACCGTACTGCTTGTTCTATTACTGGGTAATCAAAAAATTAACAGCAATCACACTGTAATGGTGATTCTGTGTCATTACATTAGTCAACTTCCTCTGTCCCAAGCTGTTCTTATGCAAATTTCTCCTTTTTAAATAATATAATCTGTTTTTTATACTCTCGAGCATCTTTCACATTTTTATCCTGACCTATAGTGATTGGTTCAGGTAAATTATTTTCAGAGTTATTTACATTTTTAAAAGAATCTCATTTCTAAACATTTATTTTACCTAGAAAATCTGATTCTGATTTCTTTTGGGCACCCTTTTTTTTTTCCTTTTTCTTCTTCCCTTTTTTTTTTTTTTTCAATTAAGTTGCCCTTTCTCAGGCCCGTTTTCTTTTTTTTTTTTTTTTTTTTTGAAATATTCTTAAGCACTCTTCAAACTAGCCCTGTGGAGATTACCCTAGCAAAGCTCCTTCTGTGAACATAGTTAACCCAGCATTCACAAACTTCACATTTCAGACTAGATACACAGGAGATTTTACATCAGTATTTCTAAATCATGCAGCTAATCCCAGAGTAGGATCCAATTAGAATAATACAGTAATCTTCTGTGTATAATAGACACTCGTTTGAATTACTGCAATGTAATTCAAACAAAAGCTAACGAAGGAAGCTGACACAAGAGCTTCCTCCCCATATTGATGCAGGCCTACAGATCCACCTCATCTGCCATGGGATTTCTCAGGCCTTGCATGCATGACATATTGCCAGAGTCTGTTCTTCTTGCATCTCTGTCCAAGTCACTGACTAGAGCTTTAAATTATATTACTAAGAGTCTCATAAAAATTGTTTGTAGATACAGAACACCCAAGAGCGGACCTCTCACTGGCAGCATCAGTTTTCCATAGCGCATGTGAATGGAATGGCCAACATCCTCCAAGGAGATGCCCAATCTGTTTTCCCATTATCAGGCCATCACCTAAACTCCAGTAATCCAACAGTTTTTTAAACAACTTCTCTGGTGATCCTGAAACACTAGTAAAAAAATATATACATCACCTTTGTCAGGCCAGTTTGGAGAGCCAGAAACTTCGAACACAAGAGAGGATGGACCTCATGAAATATCCTCTGTTACAAAAATCTTTTGCTTTCAAATGGTACTGAAACTCTAAAATATATCTTTTATTCTGTTTTTAAAATGCCACAATGAGAAAACAAAACAAAAAAACTACAGAGCAGCAAGCCATTACAAGCTGAAATTCCTGGGTTGTAGCAGTGGGTAGTCCTGCTGACAGGACTCAGTTTGGGCAAGTACTGGCCTCCAAGCTTGGATAGCAGCCCTGGCCCTGGGTAGGAGACTTTCCCATGGAGCACCCTTCAAAAGTTTTGATGAAACCAAAGTGGGCAGCAGAGTCCCACGGGCAGTGCTGAACCTCTGTGCTACCCATGGCTATTACAGAGCAGGCTCAGAATATGCCTGTTTTCTTAAAGCCTTCTTTGCAAGGTAAATCAGTAGCAATAAGCAGCCAGCAGAGCTAACCGCTACTGTACAGAAAGCATCTCCAGGATACAAGAAATATGGGGTTTTAGGTGCCTCACCAGGTACCAAAGGCAGTTTCTGAGGCCCTTCTAATGTTCAGAGGCTGTCATCATCTTCAAGTTGAAATGCAAGTAAGGCGAGTCCAGCCTTAGCTCTAGGCTAAGTGTCCCCAAAACAGCTTAATATTTTAAAGAAAGCATATGTGCCTGGCCACCTATCATGTTCCTGAAGCTCTTCTGTTACAAAAGGAAGGTCTGAGGCAGTGAGAAGCTGCTGTGGACACACATATTTTCCAAAAGCTGTCCTGCATCAGTGAGGAATTCAGATTCATCTACAATATTAAGATGAACCCCATATGAAAAAGCCAATGTGCACAGGCCATCTCCAGCTTTATCAGATCTTTTTTTTATGTTTCTCCTTTTTTGTATGTGCTTTCTCTCAGCTGGGAGTTTCTGTTGTCTTCAAAGTAGCCACTCCACAGGGAACAGCTTCTGCTAAGTGCAGTACACAGTAAAATCACTTTGAAAGTTCAACCAAAGCCAAAATCCCTGCAAATCATCCCTGTCTATAAAATAAAAATCATTAGGCAAATACTATTGCTAGAGAAAACATTGGAAATCAGAAATTGTTATTCAATTGCATCATTTTTATCTGTCTTGTTTATGAAGTTATATGGCATGTTTGTTGTTCAACTAGTCATCGCACTGAGGTACAAAAATCCATCTTTTACTAATCTACTTTGTGAATTTAGCAATTGTACCCAGACAACACAGAGTTCATTTGTTTTTAAGTTTTGGTTTTGTTTTGTTTTAAGTATTGTTTCTACAGTCATGCCCCTATTAGCAGAATCAGAAACAAGATATGTTTAGCATGACATAGCAACATGGCAATATTTTAGGAAAGACATGTCTTGAACACTTGGAGAAGAAAAGGGATTTAAATAAAAACATATTTCTAAGTTTTTAATTTCCATGTCATGTGTAACATCAAACTATCATAAATTAAAACAAACACATATTTTAGTCCTTGACTAAAACTGCCTGCTTTATTACTTCAGTTTCTTATTAAAGATGTATAGTATATAGAAGTATTGACAATCATTCATAAAAGCAAAGTTAAAATAAAGAATGAAGGCTCCAGTGTAGAAAGGCATTTAAGCATATACTTAGCAGTCTGTAGTGACTAGGGCTCTTTTCCTTAATCAGAATCTATGTCTTGAATAGATTCAGCTTTTTTTTCTGCTTAAAGTCTATCAGTATTCTGTGTAGACAGAGAGAATAGAGATCCTGCTGTATACCTGACAGCTTTCTTTGCCTTTTCCAAATTACATCTAATGATGTGACAAGTGGAGTGTAATATCTGTGAGAATGATTTTAAGGTTTTGCTTAGTACTTCCATTATCTTGATTAGAATTTGGTGATAAGCATCTTTTCAAAATCATATTTCCTTCTGGTTTTTCTTTTGTAGTTTCATTGCTCTGACTTACTCAGAATTGAATTGCATGCATCATCTTTCTGCCACAGCCTCTGACTTAATTCAAGTAGTTTTGAATGTTATTGTCCCCTTGCCATCCACAGATGCATGCTTGCAGGTTTCACTGCCTTGTTGGATGTGCTTTCTACTAGGTCACTGCTGGGTAAGGACAGATTCACTGCAGTAATTAAAGGGTCATATTCTAGTTCTTCTAGCCTTAAAAGAAAATAAGAGGTCTGTCTACCGTCAAGTGCAAAAATAAAACTAAATTAAAAGGTATATTTCTAGTGATAGTCTCTAAGGATAGATTTTATCCTATCTTATTGCTCCTCCATGCTGGACAGTAGCATCTACTTCTGCAGTAGCCAGGTAATACACAGCTATATATCAGTGTATACCACACCCCGGAGAAACTGTGAACTCATGCAAGACCTCGAGAGCCTCCCTCGGAAGGATCCTCATGGCAGCAGGTGCATGAAGGCTGCAGTGCTCATACTGACAGCAACACTAGAGCGTTCACACCAAAGTTACAGGGGCAAAATGGACAGTGGAGCCTCCCTGGGGGCACTGGGGCCTGGAAAGGACAAGACGAGCCTCTCTGCTGAGTCCACCAGGGATGGGGTAGCTGCTGCACGAGCAGCCAGGAACAGGTCTGTGTGCACCTACCTCTTACTCATGGTATTTTCCCCATCCTAACAAAAAGGAGAAAAAAAAAAAAAAGACACTGTTTCCCAACAAAATACTCCCATCCCTGAATCCTATTTCACAGGTACAAGTGGATCCCTATTCCCTGTCCTTGAACTTTGTCAGCACCAAGGGTGTCAACTTGTGCCTCAATGGCAAGACTCATAGCAGAGGATCACACTAAAAATCGCTCTAGTGAGCAGGGCAGGAGGAAAGAATACCAGCAACAACGACCTGTCAGCTCCCATCAGCTGGTGGAGGAGCACCAGGAGATTTTTGAAAGGCAGCATAAAACTTCTCCATCAAAGGAGGAGGCGTACCAGGGTCCTCGGCAAACACTCAGGCCGCCTCCGAGGACAGGCACTGCTGGCTCTGGCCACCCCCTAGCAAAGGGGCATTGGAAAAAGGGAGCAGAGAGGAAGAAAAAAAAGAAAGAAGAAAAATAAAGGCAGATAATCACCAGAGGGAGCAAGCCTAGATGACCTCAGGCTGCACACTTTATCTATGGTTATTTAAGCTCTATTTAAAAACAGAGAAATAAATCTGTATCCCACAAAGGAAGCAGGCACCTGCCGTCTTCTTAAATACCTAATAAACGTGATAAATGTGAACTGCTACCGGATTTCAGGTGAGGGCTTTCTGAAAGTGGGGCTTCCAACAAAGCAGCAGATCTACTGATACCGACAGAGTAGTTGCTGAAAATCGCACTTTTTCAGGCTCCTTTGCAACAGTTCCCGCGCAGGCGCAGATCCCACAGAAGGATGATGCTTTTAGGTTACACACAGCTTGAGGAGAGTGGTTTCCATTCCAGCTAAGACAGGCAGCTGAGCTGAGGTTGACCTTCCCACTGTAACCACCGCTCCCCTCACAAGTCATTTCTCCAGAGCCATATTTCTCTGCTTTATCTTTGCGGAAGATACTGCTGCTGCTGCCAATGCTACTCTAAAATTCCTTTCATCTATTTTCTAGCTGTTATGTGCCTAATAATTATAATGTAAATGTGCTTTCATAGCTACTGGGCAATTCTTGTTTTTTCTCTCTTCATAATAAATTACTTTTATTAAATTACAAACAGCAGCCTAAGGCTATAGATTTGATACCCAGAGGCTATTAAAAACTTTCAACCTCATGTCTGACAACTGGGGAATTAAACAAACATCCTGACATATGTTACAGTTATAATAAAAGTGATAGTTATCTTGTATTATAAAGGATGTTAACCATTCCACAAATTTATTTTTCTTAAAATTTTATGAGAACACAAAGCTGCATTTTATAGCTTTTATTATTGATTTCAATACTGTAGGCTTTGTAAAACCGTCTCACAGTCTTGAAATAACATTTATTTTTTGTAAATCTTTTTCTTCTTTTTTTAATTTGGCAAAGAAACATCCATTTTACCTAAATTCCTCATTTTCTGGTAGTGCTGGAAGTATCATTGCAAGTATTTTCAGTGTTTCCTTCTCAGTGGATGATATCATCGTAGTTTTTTTATGTTTATTATTGTTATTATTTCATGTCAGTTTATTTAAACTAATGCAGGTTGCGAGGATGCATATAAGTTTAAGACTGACTAGTTTTGTTTGCATTCGAAGTGATCAAGCATCATGTCAACCTAAGACAAAAATAAAATAATTTCAAATCATCTTAAGTACCTCCACACAAGCCAATTGGCATAAAAATGCCTGATGTTAAGATAAATACAGTCTTCTTGAGGAGGCAAAACCATAGCCTGTGGACAAATTTACCCTGGCAAATCAAGTGGGTGAAAGCAAGCTGTGGAAGCAAGAAAAGGACTGCTCCAGTGGAGGTGAATCAGACATTTATTTCACGCTTCCAAGACGCCCCTTTGCAGTGCTCACCCTGCTCAGCTATGCACAAAAGCACCACAGTGCCGTTTACAGAAGATCTGTACATTCACCCCCAGCTCTCCAAAGCCTCAGGAAAGCTGCTGCAAAGCCAATAGATATGAAATGCATTTAGCATTGAAAGTAGATCTGTTCTGATGGCAAATGATAATGAATGGCCAAATTTGTTTTAGTAACATGTAGAAATCTTTAAAGCAATTAATTTAAGTGATTAAGGAGCTCTCGGATTTAAAACATATTAGAGATGATTAAAAAGCACATAACAGACCTTTTTTTGTTTTTGTTGTTGTTATTTTCTGTGGAATATACACATTTGTATTTATACACATATGTATGGCATTTATATGCCAACACAAAGTATTTAAAGGTATCATAGATTATAGTGAAGATTAATGAATAATGTTTCAAGGAGAGCAAACAAAACGATTTCATCCTTATTTTTCCATAATGCAATCTTACCAGAGCCCCATAAAAGAGTTTGAGCTCCTTTATATTAAATAAACATCTGTAAGATAGGTAATTTTTGATTTAGCATCGCATATTTACACCATAAATACTGGATATTTATATGGCAAGCATAGACCCCAGATAGATCCTAAACATTAGAAGACGCATTTTTTTCTTACCCAGAAGAACAGCTAGCTCAAATGCTAATTTTCACTCAGTGTAGCTCTGACTCAAAACTAAATGAATCCAAACACCGCAGAGGAAAATCTCTCCTGTGTGATTTAATTTTATTCATAATTACTTGGAGGCAGGAAACAAAAGAACCAAAATTTGGAACAAAACGTTTTTTGAGATGGACAACAACAAAAAAAGACCTTTATGCAAACAGTTCTTATTATATGGAAGCAGTCTAAATATAGTGAGTATTACATACTTGTATAATATGTAATAATAAATCTACCTTTCGTCTTTGCAATTCAGCAGGGAAAGGGGTCTTCTCTTTTAGGCAAAACATGACTAACAGTTCACCAAAGAAAAAAGGGTCATACAAATTAATTACGAAGGGAAGAATATTTATAAGTACAGCATCTATAGAAAAGTGAAATTACTGTAGGCTAATTTCAAATAAAAGCAGTAGGAGAATGAGCCAAGAGTGTTTAAAATTGCAGTTATTCTTCTTAAAGGAAATGTTCTTTAAAATGAGTATAAAGCAGTACAAATCTGTTAGACCAAGACAGAAAATCAAAATGTATGTGGTCAGAAGGCAAAAGCAGTATTTTTCTCTTAATATTTCCCTAATAGATTATTCCAAACATGCTAAGCTGCTTTCAAGAAATCTAGGTGACTCCAGAAAGATTATGCAAATAATTATTTCATTTCTACTCTTTTTTGGTGAAGCATCTCCACCATTTTTAAAGTAGTGAAGTCCCAGCAGCCCCTATCTCTACCACACAGCTGGCAAGTATATCTAAAGGATTATGCATAATATGCATGTGAGTCTGTGAAGCAAATACATTTATTTAGAGCTGAAAAGATGTAGAAAAGCTTCAGCTCTCCAGCCACAGAGCAGAAGTACTTAAATACGTTTTTATTATTCCTCCATTCCTCCCATCAAATCCAAACCTCTCACCACCTGCACCTCTGTTCTCCTATCAAGGTTAAAGCATCACCAAAACTACTCTACTCCGTGTATATTTTAAAAGACTTTTGTGTGTGTGTGGTTCCTGGATTTTTGTTGTTGTTGTTTCTCAGAACTGGCTGGATATACATCATCTTTACTCCCTGCCTCTTTCAGTAAGCTTTTATCACTGAAATTTGAGCGAGTTACATGTGCACAACAATCTGGGGTCTCCACATCTGCCTGCCTCAGAGAGACTAGTTCTTTCTCCTTACAGCCATATGTGGCCAGGGAAAAGTTCAAATGCTATTCTAAAATGAGAAGTTATAGCTAAAGCAAAGGAAAAGAAATGAAATGCTTCTGTTTTTTCTTCCACTGCTTATCCCTAGCAATTAATATTATGCATTGTTCACTGCTGTTATTAAAATATTATCAGCACCACTAGGACAATCCCTTAAATACAGTGCCCAAACTCTCACTTTCATGATGTGTAGTTTCTCTTAAATATTTCATTTCATTATCAAAAACCCTGATGAATGTGGGTGAGCGCTTCCTTGCTGCACCCACTCTGTAGAAATAGATTGTTTCTATTGAGAGATCAAGACTAAAAATTCTGCAAGGAATCTTGCATTGAAGCACAGCAACTGTGTCTTCTTTCTTCAGATTTCATACTGACTGGATTCTCCACAGAATTTAGCTCACATCTTGTTCACCAGCAGTAAATAACACTAGCTAGAAAAATGTAAGTTTTTATTTTATGGGCATATTCAAGCAGAAGGCTTTCGACTGAGTGGTTCAGGTGCTGACAGTACTCAAGGCTAAGGCAACATGAAGCCTGCACATTACTAAGTAAGTTTCTCAAAGGGGTTTTACAATCTGCATTGAAGTCCTGTCTGCTACGACCATGATATCCCTGGTGTTCAAGCTGGCTAGGGAACTCTAAACTCCCATACAGTTACAGCCAAGCCACTCAGATGCTCTACTGGACTAAACACCCCGCCTTTAAAGATTTCCTCCCTAAACCATATCAGCAGAGTTCACACAGAGCGACAAAATCTGTGCTGCTATCCCTTTTTGTCGCATTTTGATAGCATCTAATTTCATAATTTGCATCCGTCTTCTTCTTGCTTTCCAGTACCAATATACAGCAAGGGTCTAAAAGCTTATTAGCAGAACCTAGTACACTGGTTTTCAACATTTGCCAACTTGTGAATCCCTAAATATCACCTCTCCTAATAGTAGTGCTAATTCCATGATACAAATTTCAGTCTACTGGTTAATAAGCTTGCCTCACCTTACTTCTCCGCTCAATTCCCTTTCATGTGGTACAGAAACCTCTAGGTTAATAGCCCTGTCATGTAGCTTCCTCAATCTTCCGTAACCTTGTTGCTATTCTCAATTTGTACGTTTTACAATGAGGAGTTGTCATCGTATATTGACAATAACAGTATCTCCATACCTTTACAAATGAACAAACCAGGTCTGTTTTCTGCTTTACACCTCTGTCTTTGCACTGGCTACTCGCAAGGTATGTTACACTTGTGGACATCAGATCCCCAATAGCTGGACTGCTTCTGACACCTGAGCAAGCCAAAGATGACACATGATTCTTTGGCCACATACCTGTCACCCCAGGAACACCCTGGCTCTAAATGAGTTATTCTAAGAGGAGCAGACAAAGATGGCTTAGCTATCTCAGCAGCAAAGCACAGACTGAAGCATGGACGTGCACACATCTGACCCACTTTGAGACAATAGATCAAAAATAACAAGCACAAGGTGGCTATCATTCACCTTTGCTTCTTCACTGAAGATACTGCCCTTGACCTACCATTGAATTCAGAACATTCTTTAATCTTCTTAAAATTAGAAATTAAATTGTAGGCTTTAAAAGAAAAAGAAAAATAGAAATAAAATTCAAGAGAGGTGATAATTCCACCCAGAGAAATCTTCAGCAGATAAAACTAGATGCTGATTTCTATCAGCTAAGGATCTGATCTGTGAATCTAAAACTGAGAAGACGTTCTTACCAGAGGGGTTAATTCAGACAACTCTTTTAAAATGCAAATTTTCTGCTTTCTGCTTTTTTTGATTTCGAGCACAGCAAAGCAGGGACTGTAATTATAGAATGGGTAGTCGGCACTGTTCACCAGTTGTGCGTAAGCTTTAAACTAATAACTCAGCAATTAGAAGAAAAATGAGCAGTAATTACACACATTTTACTCACTGCTAGACAGATGGAACATTTTCTGCTCGTTATTGGCAAACTGTCACTGCGTTTATTTCATTTTTAGTGTTTACTGTTTGTTGTAGTTTGATTAGGAATAATTAGAGGCTAGGAAAAAAAATATGAAAGAAACGAACAGCCTTTTTATTTTTAATGTTTTTAAAGGAATACAACCATTTACTCCCTGAGCATACCCAACATGAACATACCCTCTTTTTACGTGTTTATTAACACCAGTCTGCACCTTACAGAGCTTGGTAAGCAAGTGGGGTAAGGCAGGAAAGGAGAGACCGCTCCATCCAGAAAGGGCTGGCTCAAACGCCATGGGTTCCCAAGCAGCTTCCCTAGCGGGCACAGCTCCATATTGCTAAGCAATAGCACAAATTGGTTTATATTTATTGCAGTTACTTGGCTTCAATCAAAAGCCGCAGCTGAGCTGGATCAGAAGCCACAGGACGTGAGTTGTGCAGAGCCTTCAGTACCGATACACTGCTCAAGCAGCGAAGGAAAATAAAAGCTGGAAGGCAGACCTTCTTTGCGACAAGTTCTTAGGGTTTGCTTCCTTGCCCTCTCCCATCTAAGGGTGGATCTTTTTTTAGCCTGTTTGTTGCCCAAATCTTGCCTTGCTTCCAGCCTTTGGTGACAGCGTGGGTGAAGGTGGCTAGGTGGATGTCATTTGTGCGTGAATTGTGCTGCACAGCCAAGTGACTCAAAAGGGAACGGGGAATCTGAGCTGCAAATCACCACTTTCAGATTTTAGTTCCATTCATAAGAAGATTTTCTAAGACCTTATCCAAAACATGTCCAGAAAAACAGCAGTGTCCAGGTCATAGCACACTTGCTCACCCACAGAATCCTGGCAGCAGGGAAGGGTTAAGCAGCATCCCCACGGTGCTTGCACAGTCCTTGCCTGTCCTGCACCAGTCTCCTGAGTATTGCTAATAATAGTGGTGTGAGTTTTTGGTTTTTGTTGTTTTTTTTTTTAATGGAGTAATGAATGAAAAAAATACCTATGCACTCACATCAACATACACTTCTGCCATTATAAACTTAACACACTGAAACAAGGTGCCAGGCAGTATATATATCAAACCTGCCTTGCCTCAGGATTGCAACCAGTGATTCAGGGCGGTTCAGATGTCCACTTATGTGCAGACATACACTCTTCTCCTTCAGATATTTCCAGCACAATTTCTTTCATCATTCCTCCAACCATCTCTTCCTTCTTTCAATCTTTTTATTTATTTTTTTTAAATAAAGAAGTCCAAATAACAAACTTGAGAAACAGGCTGATAGATTTCCCAGTAATTGGCACCTTGATTGAATGTTGGGAGTGAGGTGCAACTATAATTGCTTTGAATTTGCTGATAGTGACCCATACAATCCCACAGCGGCTCAAAGAGCTAATGATGCTAGTTAAATCCTAAGAAAATCTAAACTGGTCCCATTATAAAATATGGCTGCTGACAGCTCCCTTTCCTTTAGAAGTACAACTGTAATATGTCAGAAAAGTTTCCTTTCTTTATGGCAATGATTCTAGATGGCTAACATTTCTTTAAAGTCAGTATGACTCACAAACCCAGTGTTAGCAGGGTAGCACGGACAAAGAAGCATTACAGTTGGGAAGGTTTTCCTAGTACCAGTCTATCTGTCTAGCACAAGGCTGCTGGAATCCATATCTCCCTTTCACAACTCATAGCAAGTGCTTTTTCCAGCAGCTGAAAAAAGTTAATGTGTTCTTTATCATGCCGTAGGAGTAAATTGCATATGCATGACCTTTGCAGCATATAGCATCACATGAAGCAGTATTTGCAAAGCCTCAAACACAGTCACCATGAGACAAGCTTCACTCAAGAAAGGGAGCCTAGCTCCACTTTTTTTAATTATGACTTTACACAAATGTTTTGTCTTCTGAGCATCTGTGAATTACATCTTCACATCTTCCTCTATAGTACTAAGCACTAGATATTTACCCTTTTCCATTCGGCCATCCACAAGACCAAAGAGAAATTCTAAAAAACTGTAAAGTCTGTGTTGCTAAGGCCAAGAAAAAAATATATATTGCAAGATTCATAAGAAAATTATGAGAGCATGCATAATAGAGAGTTATGAGACATCTTTGAATGCTCATCATGGAAAAGTTCTGAAAGCTTTATGCGGGTTTCAATATCAGAAATTAATATTACTAAAGGAAATACAAGGAGAGGAATAGTAGCTATAAAAGTCATACGCAAAGGTCCTAAGAATCCTATTTCAAGCTAGGCAAGAAGCCTGAGATCATACATACAATGATTTTAGAGGGCCTGTGGGCAAGTGGGACCTGACAGGCTGCCTGCAGACCCATGTATATGCTCCATCTAATCCTGACAGGAGGGAAGAAATCTTCAAGAGCCTTCACCATAGCAGCAAGACAGAACTGGAGCCTGCTAAAGCCTTAGAAGGCAACAAAACAGTAATGGAAAAGGAAAGCACAAAAAATGTAGCACTTTAGTAAGTGCTACATATGCAGCTATTACAGAACTGGAAATGTTTATGACCAGAGAAAAAGAGTGCAGAAGCAGGGTTATTTTTGTATTATGATGGAAAGTTATTTAATCAGGTGGAGAACTGTCCATCGCTTTTGCAGTTGGAACATGTGTTCCAGTATAGTGCAGACACTAAATCAAGTCAGGCTTCTTCCTAGCAAACAGCACCTGGAACTTGTCCTTGCAATATTATTCCCTTTCCAAATACTTGAGAGCACCTTCTGCCAGGTATGAGGTACAGTACTAAGGTCAGGGCAGTGTATTTTGTTCTAAAATTAATAAAATAAAACTAAAACTGCTTGCAGCTTCACTGATCTTTCAACAGGATCTGGAGGAAAAAAAAAAAAAAGAAAAGAAAAGCTTTTTCCTCTAGTATGTAACATAAAAGAAGGAACTTGAGTGTCATTGTAAAACTGTGCACTTAATGATATTTAATTACAGCTTAATTACACCTAGCACTGTCTATCTTTGGCTCCTAAGAATTTTCCTAGCCAAATGATTAATGCTCATGTAACTGCAGGAAATTTCTAAGCTATGGCCTTGAGAGTTTCTTAACCGTGCTACTGGTATATGGCAAACTGCAGCATTTGCACACAGATACCTGTGTTTCATTTCTTTATTGCATGGTTACAATCCAATGTCATTCTGATAACACAGGTATGTTGTGCGAATGATAAAAAAAAAAAGTCTCTAATTATTCTTGTGTCCTGTGAAATTTGCTTTAGATCTTTTCTCCCCTTAATTAACATTTTGTTATCAGGATTGCAAGCTGAAGCACAGATTTCAGACACTGTTCGTTGGACCTACATAGTGATAGTTTAATAAAAATAGCATTTTGCTCAACAAACCTTAAGTAACTATGACAAACTTCTTGCAGGCAGGCAGATCCCAAAGGCACCTCTCTCCACTACATTTTCAGATTACAACACTTGAATTTCTATTCTGCTCCAGTATGTAGTAGTTTTGCAAAGGGAGAGTTCAGAATTCTGTTTCATCGCTGCCTGCACAGAAGCCTGCATTATTAATTACATTCTATATAACATTTGAATAGTTTTCCTGAATGGCTTTCAGAGAAACTTTTATAATATCCCAATTATGTCCAGTAGGATAAACTTGAATTCTAGAAGCCCATAAGGAATAACACTCTTTTCCTGACCACAAGTTCTTTGTTTCAGAGATGGTGCTCAGAAAAGCTGATACATCTAATGCAAAGGCAACAACAGGGCAATCTTAGAGAAAGGTTTTGAAGTAATCGCAGTAACAGCAAAACGTAACAGAAAGTTGAGGAGTAGGAACCTCTTTGAGTTTCATGAGTTTTGTGCTGCTCAACTCTTGCATTTGAGCAGTGAGATAAAATGCAATTTACATTCTAATGTTGGCGTTCATCAAATAAAACCCTCTACTTTTATAAAGGTAATTTTATGTGTGTTTTGAAGCTAGAGGATAGTTGAAACTATTTTCCTTTTGTGCCATCCCATCTCCACTTGGAACAGTAGTCATGGGAAAAAGGAAAGAAAAAGCTGACAAGATCTGTTCAATGAATAAACTATCACAAGAATTTCCACAATGTATTTCAGCTTAGAAAAGTGGAAGCACAGCACTTTTACTTTCATTATAGAAGTTATACACATACAGTTTTCAGTCTTACCACTATGAACAGTACTATGAGCCCAACGTAATCTATGGGAATCCAAAAATGACTCCAATTGATACTTTAGGTCAACATGCAAAGTTCGTTATTTCAAGCACATAAACAGCAAAAATAAAGTTAATGCGTGGACAATGAATAGGAATATGCAATACAGACTTTGCTTACAGTACAATAGACTTATTTATTAGATACTTAGCAATCTTTAAAGACCAGTTTGAGCATAATTTATTTCACCTTTTCTGAGCGGGTTATTTATACATACATGTATATGTATGCATGTACATCCAACTATCTCAAATTATCAGAAACTAGTTATCATTTCCAAATATGTCAAACCATGCTCTAAACACCACAAAAGCATGAATGAACTGCAGTTTGTTAGGGGATTAAAAACAGGAGCAGAGAAAAGAGGAGATCACCAAGTAGAATTCACAAATAATTATTATTTCAGTTTTTAAATTCCCTTTACTCTTATAAGCCCCTCTCACAAGCTCAAAGTGAGTATTTATGTACTGGATATTGCTGACTGGGCCAGAACACAAACTCCTTTACTGAGCAAACTAAGCAAACTGCTCCTCCAAGATTAAAGCATATATTCCCTTTCCCAGTTCTGACTCAGCTGTCTGTGAAGTAATTTTTGTGATGACTGGAGAGATAGATGACCAATGTAATTTCACTGCCAACTTCTCTTCTTTCAAGGATTGATCCAAGGTAACACTGCTAAAGGTTTGTTTTATTAATGTGCTTTCTCAGCTTTCATTATTAACCATTATCTCCTGAAGATTGTGTCCTAAGGGTATTGAGGTTAAAAGGCATTCAAGTTTTCTTCTTAAAATTAAAACGAGGCCAACAAGAGGAATTGTTATTACAAGTCTGTGGGAGATGGAGGGAAATCCATGCTCAGGTCTCCCTTATAGCATTCATGGTGCCAAGATACCTCTGCCTGCCAGTGACCGCTCGATGCTGTGCAGCTCACGTGAGCACTCGGTGCTGTCCTGCACCCTCACAGCAGGGTCACCTACCCCGAGCCCCACACGCTCCGGCCCAGCCTTGCATCTCCTCCTTTGCGTTACTCGCCACAACCACCCCTGCACCCCCTACCTGTTGTAAACGTTTGCACAGCTCTGTGGTGAACCAAAATGTGAAGCTGACCTGCCTAAAAAAGAGACAGAAAGATCGGCTGTGTGGTTTTCTTGGAACGTGTCCTTAATTGCAAGTCGCGCTGCCACGAGCTACTCAGATTCTCTCTGTAGACAAAATGGGTTTGTTACTGCTAGTCTTAGCCTTCAAATTTGGCTGCTCACCTCAAATAACAGGCCAAGCCCTGAATATTTCAACATGTGAGAAGAAGGTTCCTGGTAAAGATTTTCAACAGCTATGGCTCTTTTTCTTTTTTTTCTTTATTTTTTCTTTTTCCTTTTTTTTAAATGGAGAATTGTACAGACAAGATGACTAGATGAAGGTGAAAGTCAAGCTGAACAGATGCTACCTTGCTGACTGACTCTTGTAATAGCCGCTCTAAACCAGACACCAGTATAACAGGTAGTATAAAGTTATTGATGCTACTAATTGTACCATGTCACAAATTGTGCCCCTATTCTGTCAGGTTCCTGAGGAAATTTCCGACAAATACAGTACTTACATTTGTTTTCAGCCAGCTAGTAGCATTTTAACATGCCATCCTCAAGAAAAATTGTCAAAATCTGAAGTATTTTGAAAAAAAACTAGCTTCATTATGAACTAGTCCACTGTCACACACAAGAGCATTTCATTCCCCAGTCTACTATCAGAAAAGAAAAAGAAATAATTAGACATAGGGAAAAAATGTAAAACAGAGGCGCCTTTTGTACCACTTATTAGTAGCTATTACTGATATGACAGTAACAGATAAAAACACTGAAGAGAGATAAGCCACTTGGTGGTGGCCAACGCTTTCTGGGACATCGTCATATTTTGCATTTAGAAATATAAGCAGGTACCCAGCAAGGTTTTCAAAATACCTAAAGGGCAATTAGGCACCTGTGTCCCATTTATTTAACACCCTACCTAAAGGTCATAGAGAAGGACCTATAGAAAAGTTGGGAAGTGAACTCAGATCTTCTGAGTTCTACTAAACCAGGTGATGATGAAGCTTTGTACATTTTACCGCTGGTCAGCATTTCACACTATGCACAGTATTAAATGTTAAATATTAAAGGTCACTTAATTTTTGTAGGGATTATAAGCAGAAGTGCTCTTAGATAAAATAAATGTGCTGCTCACTACTTTTGCCTGGGAGCACAAAAGCAACCTGAGAAGAGAGCTTTCTAGCATGATTAAATAAAATGAGGTTCTTTGTGAAGGTGCAGAGCATCTACTCCAGAAAGAGCCAAAGCTGATTTCTGCTGATTCACTTGATGTCTATCAAGGATAAGTTATGAGCCCCATCTCAGGAAAAAAGAAATTATTGCAAGATGTTTCTCATGGAGATTTTCATGATTTTTTTCCTTTGGCTCATTCTCTCTTCAAGGTTAAAACAAATAACTATGGGTGAACATATAACTTGCTTGGAAAGTTCAAACAAAATTTTAGTCACACTTTCTGTCCAAAAGGCTCAGAAGACAAAGTCAGTACCCTGCTCAAATTAAGAATTAATCTTTGATCTCTAATCACAGCATCCTCCTCTAAATAGGAGTACATGAGAAATTCATAGGCATAATTTTTGCTGGCTGCTGCCACAACCTTATTATCAAAAGATATCCATACCAGCACCTTACCACTGCCTGAATGCCACAGGAGGCTTTGTTTTGTAGGGAGGAGGAAAAGCAGGAATATGCTGTTACACAGGTTATGTAGCTTGCAACTAATCTGGTAAGGCTGCAGCGAGAAAAATCAATTTCTGGCAATAACATTTACTAGCACAGACCAGGTCTAAAGCAGATAAAGAAAGGAGAACTCACACGCTTCATAGGCTTTAAAAGAAAAATGAAAACAAGGTCAGATCCTGGAATCATCAAAGGCACACAATGGCTGTTTACCTGGTAGTTCTAAATGTCTAGCAGTGTTGCCTGTCAAACATTTTAAAATTGGTATATTCATGCTTTACCTTGTCAATATGGCAGGTCTGCACATAAAGCAATTTACACTTGCAGTGCCCTATTAATTAGTGGGGGTAGATTTAATTAGAAGGGGAAGATACAAATAGACGTCTGAAGAGGCATAATAACAAACCAGCTAAAAAAGTCCATTTCAAAGGGCAAAGAACTTTCCCTATTCTATCCAGGGGTGAGGATAAGTAGAAAAGGCAGTGTTAGATAAAGATGCTGAACTGGGAAAAGGATTCTTAGCTTCAAAGGCCATGGGTTCTTGCGAAATTCAACACACAGACTGGGTTACAGAGCTGGAGACTCAGCTGAACAGTCCACAGAATCTGAAAATTGTCTTTCTTTTGATTATTGATGTACATGGCTGATTTAATAAAAAGAATCTTGATGACGCATGGAACTAGAGTCTCCATACACTCCCAATCCACTGCAGAATAAATCAGCTTTCAAAAACACTTTTTGTAGAAATAGTTGAGTAAGATGGACAAGGTTAGCTGGAGGAAAATTTAAAAAAATAAAGAAAGAAAGGATTATCAGCTTAATCATGCTCCCTAACTGAAATGATAGTAGAAAATAAGTGTGTTTTGGATTTATGGATGAATTTATGTAAGTATTTGTTAGCAAGAGTGAATTTGGTTGACTTCCCACAAATACCAAAGTATGAATCAGAGATCTGTTAAATTAGTCTTCTAACATTAACATGCCATCAGGGACAATTCATGATTTAATTAACTTACTACAGGAAAAGGGAAAAAAAAATAAAAGGGACCAAGTAACACCAAGCCCCTTCCACTGCAAGACACATTTCCAAACTTCAGCCAACAGAGCCAAACCCATCTGCCATAGGTCCCAAACCACATCCTTCACCCACACATCGACTTTGTGCCTTTCCAAAGCAGCCCCCGTGACTCTCCTTCTGCATCCATCTCCCCGAGAAAGGGAGCCCACATTGGCCTTCTTAAACCCTTCCAGCACTGACCTCGGAGAGCGGCAGAGGAGGGAGGGCTGCACACTCACCACCAAGCCACGTTTGAGCCACCTGTGAGCCATCATCCCCACCCCTGCCCAAACAAGTTGACTTCAGCGATAAAGTTCACTGTCCTGAATGATAGAGAAGCAGTTTTTTCTTACTGTAAACAACTCAGCATATGCCCAGTATCACTAGAAGGGTGCACGCATTTATTTCCCACAGTAAATTCTGAGGAAATTAAAGTACATCTGCAGCAATTAAATTTTCAATATTGGGAAATTCTGTGCCCCCCTATGTCAGACATTACATCTTCAAACAATTGCATTTATTTCAGGCAGTTGCTTTTAGCCAAGGTTTTCTTCAAGATTGTCAGACCTTTTCTATTAATACAGTATGCTAGCAAGAACATCAAAACACATCTGACACAGCTAAGGTTCCGGTGTTGGCCATATTAAGAACCATGACAGAAAGTTCCCATTTCCATCTATCAGTTAAATGCTACTGAACACCCATCAGCCCACATGAACTTCCAGCTTAGATTTTGCATTTATATTCAAGGTATGATATCAGAACATCTGCAGGGACAAAGGTTGAAGTATGGTTCTCTACGCAAATCTTAAGCTCGTATCACTTCAGTGACCCCATGTATTTAACAGAACAGCAAAAAGGCTTGGCACAGTGCATATATAAACTATCATTTCCAGCAAAGAATAAGGATCCATTTTGCCTAGAGACTGTGCAGGCTGTGCAGATTTTCAGGGAATATTTGTACATTGGTAGCATTGAGCAATACAAGCTATTCTTTAATGCACTGCAGAGATTTGTTAGGGTTGTAAACCAGATCATAGGAGTTATTCAGTATCAAACTCCACAGCAATGTTTTGGGAACATGGTGGAGAGGGAATATTAATATTCTTAGGAATGAACTGAAAAGTAAGCTACATTTTGATGTCTAATCAGCATTATTGCAAAAGATCTACAAAAACTGTCTAATCCAATTCATATACTTTTGGAAAGTTTCAAAAGAATAAGTTAGTGGAGGAAAAAAATTGCTTTTGGTCTCTGAAATATTCCCACAGAGTTTAAGTTTTATTTTTAGAGACGCTAGACTGTCTCCAAACTTTATCAAACCTGTTCATATAACTCTTCCATTTTGATGGATGTATTTAGGTCTATGTGACTAAGCTTTACCCCCTTCATCCAAGGAAGAAGGAAAAATAATATTATTTAGGTACCTGAGATGACAATCTCTGTAATAATCACTTATTAAGTCTTGATAGAACTCAGTGCACATTTGCATGCTGAGTATAATGATTACAGTGACACCTGGATCTTCATCCTAAACTATCCTGATGGCTCAAAGGGTTAACAGAAATAGTAAAATCCCTTGAAATTTTTATGTCAAAATTATAGCACTGCAGTCTGTAGCAACAACTTTTAAATTCAGTTTTCTGTTCTTCTGAGAGAAATTGGCTACTTTAAGTTCATACAGAAAAGAAAGAAGAAAAAGTCTAAAACATATGCAAATTTCTTCATTAAGCTTCATATTCATAAGCTCAGGAACTAAGATGTCAGCCAATCTTTTTTATTATTATTAAATTTTATTTTATTTCACATTTGTTCTGAATTGTATCCACTACTGGCTCTCTAAACCATTTAGATCAAATTTGGGCCACTAAATCATGTCCTGTTGCTGTTGGTCTTCTGCAGCCCAAACCCACAATTAATATATTTAAATACAAACAGATTATTTGTCATTCATTCTATGTAGCTAAAGAGTGCTAACTGCGAGCCTTGCAACACTATAAATCCCAACAAAGTGAATGACCATATCCAAGGAGGAAAATGGAAGTTCTAATATTTCCTTATTTAAAGTTCTTTTTTGTTTTTTACTATTTTATGTCATTATTTTACTGGCCTAAGTCTGCTGGCCCCATTTATCTCTCAGCAACACCACCAGTTCCTTCAGCTTCCCAGCTACCACTACATTTCCATCTATTTTCACAAAGTTTCTAGGCACTCCCTGGTGTACATTGAGCAAAAAGCTATCGTCACTCTATCAGTCACCGGGCTGTCAAACAAGCTGGAGGTGCATTATTTTTTTAATACCTCCTCCAGCTGACAAAATTGAACTAAATTGCATTATTATGTACAATGCAAAAAGACGGGCGAACAATTCCTGCATTTCCCCACACATGCTTTTTCACAGATTAGGGAAGTTTATTTTTACAATATCACTTCTATCAACTGCCTGTATCTTTCTTGCAGCATGATTGCTTCAGAAAAGCTAATTGTGATATCAGATACAATCTTTCTGTCTATCTGTCTTTGGGGTAAAGAAAAGGGGAGAATGGATCCTGAGATTACAATTAAGCTTGACATATGACTTGAGCATGACCTTCTCTGCGCTCTCAAATACTTCCTGGAACTTCCCAAATCGGGGAGAGAAGGCAGAGCTGAAAGAAGACCATATGTCAAATAAAATAAACAAAATTAATACTGTCCCAGGAAGACAGAAGCAAATTAACTACAGGACTACAGAACACTTGTATTCTGTAACACTCCATAGAGTTAATTCTGCATTCTGACTTAAATATAGGAATTATTATTTGAGAGGGATATTTTCAGAGATACTTTTGAAATCCAGTTTTGTGTGGGTGGGATGAGTATAATAGTCTCAATTCTACCCCTCCAGAACACTAGCTCATATTACGAAAAGAACTGTTTCTAATACAGTATGACAGATTGGATGATCTCTACTCTACAAAGCTTTCTTTTCATTTGACATGGACAATATATCAAAATCAGCGCTTGAGAAGTTGTTCTCTCTAGGACAGGAATAAGACTATTCAGAAATTATTTTTGCACAATGTATGCATCGTGCCACACTTGGCCAATGCACAGACGAAAAGTGGCACAGAAGCAAATATCCTAACTTACTGGAGAAGGAGGGCAGGGGTCTCACAACAAAGAAAACTCTCAGAGAAGCTAATGCACTAACACTAGCCCACTGCCAGCAAGTAGAAAAAAATCATATACAACTATTTTATCAGTGGACACTTCTCCCTATATTAAGTTGACTTGTATTTTAAGTTTTTGAATAAGAACTTTCCTATTACATGACAAAAATCGTTTTTATACTACAGGACCCTGGACAGCACACCATAATGCAGGGTTTCGCCCAGCAACAAGGTTTTGTTGTTGTGTTGTTTTTTTGTTTGTTTGTTTGTTTTTGAGAAAGACACACAGATCAGAATTAACCACCTGATAGCATAGCCCATAGCTTTACCCCAGCGATTCAAGTTCATAATTCTGGGTTCAGCTAGAGCACATCTTTCTGCACGTCATTCCATCTTCATGTCAATGCTAATTGTTAAAGGATTATGTTCATTGATAAAATCTTGCATTTATCTCTGATCTCAATATAACCAGCTTCAGCCATTGCATTTTATCATCACAGACCTCCTACCCATGGAAATGCTCACAGCTGTGAAAAAGTAATCTCTGCCTACATAATCAGGAAGAAGCTGAAGAAAGAGTTCCTTTTTCAGATAGCTTTTCAGAACCCAGAAAATTTTCTAAACTCTCTCAAAAATTTCAGCATTCAGAACGGGGAAGTAAGCTGCATGCAAAATTTATTACAAATTCCTCAATCCCACTGACTATTCACTTAATCCTCAACTCTTTCACTGCACTAGTGCAATATGGTTTGCATCATGCAGATTGCCCCAAAGTACCTTCCAAGACCCTGTTTCAACCTGTATCTTTGATGAACATCCTTTCTCCTCTCAGCATGACCTTGCATTCAGTGACATTAAAGCATCCAAAGCTTCTTTTTATTAAAATCATGCATCATTCTGCATGATTTGGATTACCACTGCTATTTCTTCTTCCAAATATTCTCACTTTGATGGCTGATAGCAGTGCAAGTCTGCACAGACCTCATCAGTTTCCATTCACTGGACTTTCCTACAACATGGAGCAGAGAGCAGACAAGGCAGCTCCTCCTCTCCCTACTTGAGATTTTCCTCACCAACAGAGAAATATAGAGTTGCTTGTTAACCCTAGTTGGGACTTTCTCCTAGGCAATGCTTGTCCATAGCATGTCCTATGTTCTGAAGCACCACCGTCTCAGGACAAGACTGTCCTTCACTCCCTAGGATGCAAGCCATTGTGCTGCTTTTCTAGAGTTATTTCATGTTTTCTTCCATGTAATGGATACACTTATTGAGAGACATGGGCCAAAAAAAGAGATCTGCATGAGATCTGCTGGTGGACTGGAAGAAAGCCAATGTCACGTCAGTCTTCAAAAAAGGCAAGAAGGAGGACCCAGGCAACTACAGGCCAGTGAGCTCCACCTCCGTCCCCAGAAAAGTGATGGCACGGCTCATACTGTCTGTTGTCTCCAGGCACATGGAGGACAAGAAGGTGCTCAAGAGTAGTCAGCATGGATTCACCAAGGGGAAATCTTGCTTGACTAATCTGATGATAGAATTCTATGATGGAATGACCAGCTGGATAGATGGGTGCAGAGTCTAGTTGGAGGCCTGTAGCTAGCGGTGGCCCCCAGGGGTCAGTCCTCGGTCCAGTCCTGTTCAATTTATTCATCAATGACCTGGATGAAGGGACGGAGTGCTCCCTCAGCAAGTTTGCCGATGATACCAAACTGGGAGGAGTAGCCGATACCCCAGAGGGCTGCGCTGCCATCCAGAGGGACCTGGATAGACTGGACAACTGGGCGGTGAGAAACATCATGAAATTCAACAGGACCAAGTGCAAGGTCCTGGAACATCTGCCCTATGAGGAAAGACTGAGGGAGCTGTGCCTGTTCAGCCTGGAGAAGAGAAGGCTGAGAGGGGATCTAATCAGTGTCTATAAGTACCTCAAGGGAGGCAGTGAGGAGGATGGTGCTGGCCTCTTTTCACTGGTGGCCACTGACAGAACTAGAGGAAACAGCCAGAAATTGAAGCATCAGAAGTTCCACAGGGACTTAAGGAAAAAATTCTTAACTGTGAGGGTGACAGAGCACTGGAACAGGCTGCCCAGCGAGGTTGTGGAGTCTCCTTCTCTGGAGATCTTCCAAACCCACTTGGATGCCACCCTGTGCCATGTGCTCTAGGTGACCCTGCATGTGCAGGGGGGTTGGACTAGATGATCTCTAGAGGTCCCTTCCAACCTTAAGCATTCTATGATTCTATGAGATATATATTAGTCTTGAGATATATCATGTGGCCTGAGGGTTGCTTTTGTAATCTACTTAAGAAAGCTCTATGTAGTTTTTGTACGCTGATTAATATTTTTTAATTACTTTCATGACAGTAAGTTAATTACTTAATGTTACAGTCCATTATTACACTACTCCCTTTCTAGCACATTTTTAAATCTTAAAAGGTTTTTCCTCCCTGAAAAAGCGAAAGAGATCAAGTTTTCTGACAAGACCTAGTTTCCATAAAACTGAAAATGATGTTGCCATCTTTCATGTTGTTTTTTCTTTAATCCTAAATCAGCCTTTCTGTGATTCTGAGTGGGATTGGTGCTTGACTAATACATTTTGAAGTAGCATGAAATTAATGTTCTGTACTATATTTTGAGGGAATAAGTAAATCTGATTAGTATGAGACCTCAATATCATACACTGCAATTGCATTTTGCTGAAAGCTAGAACTGTATCTGGAATATAAACCAGCTAAAAGCAATAAAACTGATCAGTGAGTTAACCAGAATAATATATAATTAGCACTTAACTAGTTACAGCAATATTTTCATTCAGAAGTATTAATGAGAGAAATAAATAAAAAGGCAAGCTAGTGAATGGCAAACGATTTCTTATTTGTACTGTGGTTGATTTTGGAGGGGGAAAAGCAATCACTAAAGGCCAAGTTAAGAAGATACTAAGTCTATTTAGAAAATCAGGATGAAAAGAATTTCACCTTTCCATTTTCATATGCACAGTGTACCTTCAAAAATGTATGTATAAATGCATGAATTTGATATGTGGACTTCAATATAAAATGCAATGTTGTTTCTTCCTTTTACATGATACAATAATTTTAAAGCTATTTCTCAACACCTTCCTTCTTCATCGTAATTTTCATCATAATTTTGGTAGAGAAGAAACACCTTTTTTTACATAAGTCAATATGATGCCATTCAAGCTTTTCTTGAGGTTTGCCTCATTCCTGTGCAGAGGATGAATGAACATATTAAGAAAAGTCCCAGGATGTGGATGCATTCAGAATCTTTCTTTCAGAAAAACAAGCAAAACAAACCTTTGTCACACTAGTCATTAGTGAAACAAAGCTAAAATGTTGTTCTTAACACATGGCCCGGGTTTGAGTCAGCATTATGAGAGGATCATTTTACAAAGTACCGAGTATGGCAAAGCTTCAGATTTAGATTTAGTTTTTCAAGAAGAGTTTAAAATAGACGTTAATACATTACAAAAACAGTAAGGTGTAAAATAAACTTTGCAGAAGTAAATGAATACAGCAAAGAACAAAAAATAGTCCTATATTTTAGCATTAACAACAACCCAGCAAGAGGTGCTGGAGCTCAGAGGTCTTCAGTACAGCCTTCAATAAGCACTGTGCCTAATTATTTCTATTATTTCTAAGTTTATTTCTGTTTAGTCTTCTGCTGCAGCTACTGAATTAATTACTATTCCAACCGATAGAAACCATGCAACCAGTTTTACAAACATACTCTCAGTTTTCCAGTATTATTTCCAGCATTTGCAGAACAGAGGTGCCTAAAAGACAGCTGAGATTGGATTCCTTTGTACTACATGCTGTACACACATGCCACAAAAGGCAGTAGCAATTCTAAAAATGCTATTATCTGAAATCAGAGGAGAAATAGAGAAAGGAAGCAGAGTAAAGCTGAGGCCAAAGGCAAAGAGAGATATAAATGGCCTCACCCCAAATCAATCACACAGGAAGCTAGTGACAGTACTAAAAAATTACAATCAAGTCAGAAAACTTCTAGATAAATGGTCTATTCAGTAAACAACACTATTTCGCATTATATGTTTTATTAAATTCCAGACTCATGCTAAGCTTGTACATAAAATAACTTCAGGGTTATTCAACACCTTTTTTTTTTTTATTCTCCCTTTATCTCATGTTCTCCTGCAAACACTCATCAAATTCCCCCTACCAAGGCTTAAAAATAAAAATAAAATTAAAAAAAGCAGTCTGCATTTCTGAGAATGAAAATAACAAGATAATAGGTCACAGTAAGATGAGATAAAATCTTTTTGCTAAACCCAACCAAAGGGAACCATGGGAATACTACATGAATCTTCATATACATGAAGTTTAATTATAGCAAACTAGCCAATCTGTAAAATGCAACTACATTCAAGTATTAATTTCAGGACTAAACCATGAACAAAGAGAAGATGTTTCCCATGAGATGCGTCTACAACATGCACACAGGCACGAATGTAAGCAAAAATCAAAAGAGAGAGATCGACGGAAAGTACATCTGGAAAAAATGGAGCAGGAGCCAAGGAAAGAATTGACATGTATTTGGGAATTAAGACAGTCTGAAATATCGTAACATGGACCTCATAGAGATTCACAACAGCTGTAGAACACATCATCTGACCACAGCAAAAGGTATACCGAGAAACACTAAACAGAAAGACTGCAAAGCACAAGTGGTCAAAGAACACATGTTTATTTGCCAGAAATAACAGCAAATAGGTGCAAGCTTCTCAAAAGTCAAATTTGCTAAAAACAGTGCTAAAGCATGACATAAAATATTCCAAATATAGTCACTGTAACATTGCTTCTGAGGTTGTCAGTGTTAGCCATAAGACCATGAATTCCTCAAACTGGGAGCATCGTTTAAGCCTGAAGGCAAACACGTAAACCAGTCACTCAGCTTCATTGCCAATATACAGCACGGGAGCAGGGGAGCCTTACTCTTATTTATCACTCAGGACCTTGGAAACACATACAGCAACACATGTGCAGCACAAGCACATCAGAGTCGAATATTGGCGATGTGGTAGGGAAGGGTTCCAGAGCAACACACCAGGCAGATGTGAACCTGTGTTGACACCTGTGTGAGTGGCAGCGAGCTCAAGCCAGGATCCAGGGGATGCCAGAAAGGAGCATTCCTCTGGCTGCTCTCTCTTTCATGTAGAAAACTGTGGTGTGCTTACCTTCAGAGTGATTGCAAGTAAAAGTTGCTTAGTGAAAATGCACAGCCAGCTGCAAAGTTCGACAATTGACCCGTGTCCTAAGACATTTAGGCTCAGCTTCTTCACAGTAACTAGTAAAAAATCTAACTCTGTAAGTTGTATCTTTCCTACAAGTAAATGATTCTAAGCAATAAATAGTTAAATAATCTGTATAAGGCTCTTCAGCTCCAAGACCTGGGAAAGCACCAATATCCATAATATCCAAGTAAGACCTGGATCTGAATTACATTAATTTTTGGTTTAAAATGAACCAAATTCAGTGTCCCCCAAAGTGACTTTTTCCACTTTTACTTGCATTGAACATTCAATTCCTCACCTGCTTTAGCAAGCAAATCCTTTAAAAGTGATTGTCTGCCAAAAAAAGTATATAGAGCTACTTTTCTATTCCTATGAATATCACCTAAACCAAATAATTTAAAATGTAGCAATCCTTACACTTATAGATAAAGCAATTTCTAGAAAGATTTACATGCTAGATCACACCTTTGAATGAATACAGAAAAAATGCTAACATATGAAACAGACGACTTGCAAGAAATAGCCATAAATCCTATAATTTCAGGAGGGACTAAGATTCAGCTGCTGACAAGATGTCTGCAAAGTGCATGTTTACACCCTCTCATTTCAAAAAGCACATAAACGAGAACATGAGTATGGAAGGTTAATTAAAAAAAAAATTGACCTATAGGTTAAAGATATCAAACATATACCTTGCTGCCAGTAATTCTTAAAATATAATTGTAGAAGTGAAAAGACAGAAATAATGGGTGTCATATCAGAATTAGCTGTAGCAGGAGTGCAAGAATGGATCCACAAGGCAAAAAGAAGGATTTCAATCTTCAGTCTTTGGTAGAATCTTGAACTTTTCAGTAAACCTTGTTTTTTACTGTGCATAATGATTTTTTTCCTAACAGAACATAGTGCCTCTCTGATTTCCTACACACATCTACAAAAAAAGATGTTGCTGTCTAGATCCTGACAGCTTTTATTGCAGGAAATCTTAAGAAATGACTTCCCTAAAAATACAAAAAAAAAAAAACTTCAAATGCGTTTATGTCTTTCTTGGCTTATCACAGAATCACAGACTGGTTGAGGTTGGAAGGAACCTTTAAAGATCATCTAGTCCAACTGCTCTGCTCAAGCAGGGACACCTGGAGCATGTTGCACAGGGTCATATCCAAGGTCGCATCCAGGCGGGTTTTGTTGAAGATCTCCAGAGAAGAAGACTCCACCACCTCTCTGGGCAGCCTGATCTAGGGCTCTGTCACCCTCACAGGAAAGAAGCTCTTCCTCATACGGAGATGAAACTTCATGTGTTTCTATTATATTTGTACTTAATGTCAGGAGCAATATTTGTATCCAGGAACTTTTTCAAAGACATTGATTTCAATGTGGGAGCAGCTCCCATAAAGGTTTGACAAATGCATGTTCATAAGCACACTCCATAGTGTTTGCACCTGTATACCTTCATTTGTAACCACCTCTATCAAAACAAACAGAACTTATAAGCTTTGGCAACAGTATTTCATTATAAAAGGATGCCTGCCTTAAGGCCATCTTTATTATTAACCTTTGCACATCTATTTGATGGTGAAAATCCTGCTGTGATAGTATACTTACTCCACAATGCTGTAAGTTGGAATAAAGAGTTACTTTTCATAGAGACAAGAATTTCTAAGGTCACAAAAGAAAGGCATTCTAATTTCTGCCAATTTCTGCAGTCTGGCGGGAATTCTACAAAGCACAGAACATTTGTGGAATTTGGGGAAGGCTAGATAGCAGAAAATATTTATTTTTCTCATTTCGAGTGCATGAAAATACTCCCTCTTTACCCATCCACTCTATGTGAGAGCACAACTGAAGTTTTTAAAATTACAGTTAATGACTTGTAGCTACTTTACATCACCGACCCAGACCAGAGACCTTTGTTCTACAAACACGTGGTTTGCAGTCATGGCTGGAATTTCCTTCTCCCTATGCCACCCAACACATTCTCTCATTTACCTTTGCCCTTTCCGTCCTACTGAGCTTGCTTTGATCAGTGACTAATGCCATCTCTCATCCAAAGCTCACAGCTAATTTTCCTGCTTCAGCCTTCTTGACAATGTCAAGTCAAACATCATGATCATCTTGGAGGAGTCTTGTCCTCCTGTGGGCTCTGCAACCCTTTTTACCCTAACCACTGCTTCCACATATCCTCTACAGGGAGTTCTCCTCTTGACAAACAGAGGTTCACAGTAAAGTCTGCATTAGGTGATCAGACTCCTGAAACTTAAGACTGCAACCACAGTGATTGATTTGGCTCACTCAAGGCAAGCTGGGGTCAAGCAATAACACTACCGTGTGCAGTCACACCTACCTAATATTCCCATCTGCTCCCCTCCTTAGGGACTTTCAGTATTTTCCGTATTTTCCTTCTGTTCAGTGTTTGCATTGTATCCAAGCCAAACAGATCCTTCCTCCTGACCACAGCACTGTACTAATCAGTGTTGACAGATATCCTATAGATTTCAGTAACACCTGGGATCTTTTTGGCAAAGAATATCAAAATTAGCAGTCTTTTCTAAAATACCAGTTCATTACTAACAAGGTCACCCACTATGACCTTCAGTTCCATGTGAATATTTTGCACAGGACTCAAAGAATCACACCAAGAAATACTTCAATAAAAGAAAACAAAACTGTGAACCTGTGGATGCAAATTACGAACAAGTGGCAGCACTACTCTGGATAAAAGATCTGGATAAAACAGACTATTTGTGCAGCTGAAAAAGAGATGAAGTCAGCTTTGTGTGGACAGTTGTCATTCACCATAGCATAAAAATGGATTGCAGGACATATTCTTTGCACCTACCTACACAGAGGTTAACAGAAAAGTTCCCATATTTAGTTTGAACATTTTTGTAAGGCTTTTTAAGGACCTCTGGGACAGAAGGCAATGAAGAATACTGTTGCTAAAACACTTTCACCTGGCTTCCTCTTATTTTCTTCTTTCATTTCCTCTTCCTATTCTATTTTGATTCTTTTTTAAGTTCTATTTTTCTCATTTCTGTTCCTCATATTTTTGCAGAGATAGAGAAAATAAAATTATGTTCTAAAGGACAAGGGCTTCTGAAGCATGATACTAATCCTCTAACTATGTAAGAAAGGTTGCTAAAAGTTCAAAGCTAGGGTACATTTTGGACAGGCCTTGGAAGATTGTCATCCTGCATTATCAAGCAGTCAGATCTTCCTTGCACCATGTAGGAAGGAAGATGCACAACAGCATGGTTTAAAAAACTGCAATGGTTTATCCTATTTCTTGTCTTGAGTTATTATATATGAAAATACATAAATAGTTCCATCTTCTTTATCATTTTGTGCTTTTCAGCTCCTGCCTGCTGTGAACTTTTTATTGTGTTTTGTCTCTAGAGAGCAAGCCCCAAGTTCTGCAATTGGCAGTGTGTACATGAACTAATTCATCGGCCCTTCATCAGAAACCACCCAGTCTGCCAGATGTAGAACTGCTGCCTCAAACTGAATATCTATCAAAAATAAAGTTATCCCATCCTCTGCTGAGAGCACAATGTTTTGCAGTCACCCCATGACTTGTTGCTGTCTTGTGAGGATGCTGATCAGCTTGGCCTGAGCTCACACACACTGATCAATGGTCAGGATCTTCCTTCCAACCTAGTACATTATGACTGTGTGACTCAGGTGTCTCTGCTATTGTGTCTCAGGAGTCTCTGCTAAGTACACACCTACACAGTAAAGAGATATGCAAGGTTCAGGGTTCAACATCTTCTGGTTCCTGGAGGTCTCAGCTCCTACTACCATTGCTGCAATGAAACTATGAGTGACCACTGTCATCGCAAGCAGCTGTGAATCTGAAACAACACTTACATGTGCATAACCCCTATCTTTATATATTTATTATAAACACATTCAGTATTTCTATTTCTGAGTTTCCAGAGAGTAGCTAGGTATTAGTAGCTTGCAAGCTACTTTTGCTTAAATAAGTAGCACAAGACAGAAACATATTTTCCCTTGAAAATGGCATAGCTTTAATTTATTCATAAACTCTCCAATTCCCACTACCCAACACAATAACTTCCCTAGACTGACCTACAGTTTGCAGGTTTCTAAGCAGCAAGTGGAATTTTATTTGTAAGAAGTCATTTAATGCAGTCCATGATACAATACTGAGGCTGAACTTTATTTACACAGCCTCTCTAATGGCATATTCTTATCTTTGCAATTTTTTTCCAGATGGAGGGTTTTCTCTTCACTCCTGTAAAAATACTTATGTTAAAAAAGTACTCCAAAACTATCCTCCAACAAACGCACTCACATCATTTTTTTTTTATGGTCAAATTACATCCTAGGCAATGCAAAAACTGAACTTTCAGCAGTTTAAATCTCATTGTGGAAACCACGTGAACTATGTATACTTAAATCACCTTTTATTATTAAAATGATGCTTCTTTCAACAATTGAGTCGCAAAAGCTGTTACTTCATAATGCTCATAATGTAGTAATGCTCTTGAATGAGTCTGATACCTGTTTTCTGAGCTTCAAGATTTTAGTTCTGTAACTTTAGACATGAAAAAAATACAGCCCATCCTCCCAAGCAACAACACCTGTTTTTGAAACGGTAACCTACATTTAAATACAAAAGACATGAAAACTTAATAACATTTGCATTTAAACTATACCAATTAAGCTCTGGAGGGCCAGAAATTGTTACTTATCTTTGGAGGGATTTTATAAATCCCTGTCACCATAGCAAATAATAGCTGAACTGAAACAAAACTGATTGGTTCTAGTCTTCGCTTATTCTAATTTTTGCATCTGCAAAGTGAAGAGCAGAACAGTTACAATTATAAAACTGTTCCCACATCAGACAGTGCTAGGTGCTCACTACCATATAAATGTAGAACTGTTCAATCACAGCTACAAAGAAAAAAAAGACAGACCAACAGATAGACATTTGCCTAAGGAGCCTGCTAACTATCATAGAGAAAACATATTGGGTATGTGGTTCAGAAGAGCATTAGGTTCCAATTAGCCTTCCAATTAGAAAGACTCTTGCTGATATAATTTTTGGGAGGGACTAGCAAAGGAAGAAGCACAGTCCTGAAGAGTATTATTACTATGTACTATGTCTTAAATGCCAAGGTCAATCAATTATGTTCAAATCTATTCCTCTCTAGTTTATTGCTTTAGCTAAAAAGACATTGATAAGCAAATAAAGGTTCTGTTTCAGAGTGAAATGCTTCATGCTACCCCAGCTGGGGCAAAAAGAAAATAAAAAGCCATTTGATTCCAATTGTAAACAACAACAACAAAAAAATTACTTACTTGGTCATTAAAGCAACTCTCTAATCACTACAGGGATACAATGGTAAGTCCATGTTTCTAGTTAAAAAGAGGATCAAAGGAAGTTAACAGCTGCCTTTATGTACTAAAATATTTTATTTCTTTCAAACAAGGTACGCAAAGCATGATGTGTGTGATAAGCAACACTACGAAATAAATCAAGAACACTAGAAGAGATTTAGAGGAAAAAACAGAAGGCCTGTTTAAAAGTACTTCTATTTTGAAAAGTAAAGAAAAAAAAGAAAAAATAAACACAAGACATTATTGATGCCAAAAGACTAATCTAAGAGGGATATAACTAACTTAACCTGAAAGAAATGTCACTATGTTACCTTGCTATTTTACTAATTCAGGAAGGAAATGATTATTTGACCTCCAATTTCCATTAAAAAAATAGAAATCTTTGTGAACTAATTGTGAACAAATAGAAGAAAGCTAAGAAATTTTAAAGTTTAGTAAAGAATGATCCCTTAAAGTATCCTTTAATATCCATAGCTTCTTATTTTCCATAGGATTTGCAACACTATACAAATATTTTGAGTCACCAATAACATAACACTGACCATAAAACATAAGCAAGCCAGACTGACATCCAGATCCATGCCGTAACCTAGGCAAGCTTTATCAATATCCCTCAATGCAAATAATGTTTTTTTTATCCTTCAGAATATTTTGGAATATTGACAAGAACGAACTTTCCATTAAAGCAACTTTTGTAACACAAATCTAGAAATATATTAGTTAGTTTTACTCAAACACCTTTTATTATTTTACATAGTTATATTTATATTGTTATATATTTTTATTATGCTATCTTTTGGAAATTGTTATGTAATTAGCTTCATAGGCAGTGTCCACAAAATTGAGCTCCTGTGTTTTGATAAAACAGTCTGCTATCTCTCCTGTCCTCCCTCTCCCTCCCAAAACACAGAGATGTCAAACTCAAATATCTCTTGCTGTAGGCAATACACTGATGGATGGCATAACCAGATGTCCTTGCTTATCATTAGATGACACACATATTTCTCTAACCTCTGCACAGAAACAGGCACCAAATTTTGCTTGTTTTCTGTAAAAGCAAAACTCAAATGTCCCAGTGTTCTGTAGAACCTGTACATCTTTATATACCTACCCCTTTATACATATTATGCCTCCATAATATAGTCAGTATCTCCACTTAAGTATCGATACACAAGAGAGTGATTTTTCCATTTTTAGATAACTCTTTGAAAGGCACAACCTTCTACTTACAAGCAGAACATGTTAGCGACAGTAAACCACAGCCAGAATTCAATAATCCTTTTACAAAGGGCAATGTCAAGACCATATTGTCCCAATTCATATTTTGTTGCAATCACCTTTTTTTTTTTTTTTTTTTGAAACACCTGTCCAAATAGGCCTTTGTTCAGCAAAGAGGAACAGGAGAAATTAACAGACACTTTCTCCCATCTATCTTTTCTCTCCTCTGTCTTCCCTTTACCTGCATGTATATACTCACACAAGCCTGCATGCACAGGTCATAGTTCCACAGTGCTCCATCTTTAATAAAAGAGCACTACTAGATAATTTTCTCAAGGTCTACTCAGTAGAAAGCAAAACAACAGCTCCCTTCCTGAAGGGCAGGCACTTGCTGTGCTCAGGGCTGCAGTGGCTTGCTACATTTGCCCTTTAGAGGTAGGACAAAACAATACAGGATTCCCACAGGAATTACAGAAGACATCACATCTGAGACCTTGCTGAAGTCCAGAGAAATTGCCCTTGTGGTCCTGACCCAGGCCATCCTGCCACGCAATGGCACCTGCACTGGCCATTGCTATGGTACTCATTAAAAAGTAAAGCTCATGCTGCAGATCCCCTGTGCAAGGAGACCTGATGGGGGAAGGCAAACTGTCGCTATGCCCCCAAGAATCACTCACCCTTAGGGAAAATAGGGTGCACAACCAAGGACATTTTGCCCCCGCTCTTAGTCTCTTCCCTGGGCAATGGCCTCATTTGCTGAAGCCTGGAGACTAACTTGTCTACATCTGTATACTGCAGTGAATTATAGCACATGCCCTCATGCTTACTATAGGAAGAAAATACTGCTGGAATTATTTTCATTGTGCAACAAAAATATTGAGAGAACTTAAAATGAAATAATTCATTTCTGCATTGATTAATAACGATGGCTTTAATACAAATGTTAGGCACCTGAGTAGGTCTTCCAAAATGCCTTTTTTGATAAAAATAGTTGGATAAAAATAACTACCCTAACTCTTACATAGGAGGAAATAATTGACATTTCCATTAAGAAGGGAGCTACATGGCAATCATTATGGCTACATCAAGGTTATATTTGCATGACTTTGCACACAGACAAGTCAGGTACTGCAATATGTCACTGCAATGTGCAATACATATAATCCTGTTGGTTTTGTGTCCTCTTTCCCCTAATATACAGCTAATGCAAATTTTCCTACCAATGTGAACTTTGAATTTACTAACTTTTGCTTGTGCACAAACTACAGTGCAACAAACTCCATAAAAAGGGAGAAACACACACAATAGTAGTAGCAGCTCTGAATCTGGACGGTTCTGTCTTTCTAACACAAAATGATTAGAGAGGCCAAGTGCATCCTTCTCTTTCAAGATAGAAACTATCCATTCTTGAGGCAAAAGGAAAGAAGTATGTCATTGCATAAAGTAGGACCTTAACAATATTTGCTTTGGTTCATAATGGGAGAGTCAGCTGGCATGTAGTGTGACAGCTACAACGTCTTTCCAAACTTCTGTCATTTCATTTTTTAAACTATCATTCCTCAGAACAAGTTGCACTTCTTGAAATAGGTAATAATTGAAAACATAATAGAGCAGTCAGTGGTGACAATCTGATGAAAAGAGGCTTCCATTAAAGAACAACTTGCTTTTCAAAACAGCCATAGATAGCAGAATAGTGAACTGCTTTACATCAGCAGCCTTGATTACAGTTTTTCATTGACCTCTGACAGTTACTGCTTTCCTGTGTTTTCAGAGTCTTAATCAACACTCTGTCAACAGGTATTGTATTATAGTGCTTCTTATAGTCCTGTCTTGTCGCAGTGTTTTCATAAATTAGATACGAAATCAAGACAGATAAATCAATTAGATTAGCAGCACTATATATAAAAACATCGAGTTCCCTAATTGCCTTCAGGAGAGTTTC
>NW_010583721.1:309669-320153 GCF_000705375.1 Tinamus guttatus | reverse complement strand
TTTTTAACAAATAAGTCTTATTTTAACTGTATTTCTCTTCTTTTCCCACCCTCTGCCATGCCATTCAATAAGCGCATACTTGCAGTGGGACCGTTTCTATTACAGAGTGATTGAGTTCTGATTTACACATCAATTACCCAACTTCATGGAGATTTTCATGCTCCCCTAGCTGACATCAATGAAGCATAACTGCGTAAGCGCTTTATTTCATCCCGGTTTTTGATAACTCAGACTGATAACTAATCATATCGAAAGACAATGTGCTATGATACAGGAAACACTAAATGCTCCCCTTTGAAACCTCATCTGCTCTCTATGCACTCGCTATTGAGGAGCTTATCTCTGCCATCCATTCCCCAGAATGTGTTCCTTCCAAACTCACACTGAGGAAAGGTTTGGGGCTGCATAACACCGAAAGGAGCAGAAATTGGGTGATAATAACATTTTTCTAAGTATTTTGCGTGTGCAGAGAGGGAAGAGAGCTAAAAGGAATGAAAATGTGACAAATATAAGCCAAACCCTTAGCCTTCTAGCTTAAATTTCCATAAATTGCCTAGGGGTCTCTTGGGTGTTATTTTGTTCAGAGACTTTAATCTTCTGTATTCTCTATCAAACAAGCTACAGGAATGGCATTGTTTTTAATGCAAATCGTTAAGAGATTTGGCTTTTACGCGTAGATAACCAATGACCGTCTGAAGTGTTTCTGTACAGAACTGTTGAACATCAAAGACAGAATATTTTATATTTTAAAATAAATCATTTATCTTAAAGTGCAGTGATAGCTATATTCGGTGTTAGATACTTTCAGGAACTATTCATGCTCTGAAGGATGCAACATTAAAGTAAATGTTTAAATATGAAAGATAGTGAGAAGTTTTAAAGTTTCTTTTTTTTTTTAACAGCATATTTTATTGTGGTCTGACTGTTCTCCATTAAGTAGAAAAACTACCAGGACCTAGAAGCAAGGGCAATGGTGATTAACAGATAAGGAGGAATTTTTGTTATTTTAAGTGTGATATGCCTATGATGTTTATCAGTAAGACAGAGATTTCAGGTGGTCAGGGAAGATATGTTAAAAAGTGGTTTTGCTTAAGGACCAGGTTTTGAAATCTCATTTACTAAAAATATTTTAGGAATTGCAAAGAAATTTAAGACCTGAGGCTGCCTTTTTTTTTTTTTTTTTCCTCTTTTGGAATAAGGGTAGGGAAATATCAGAGTGTATGCTAGAAGAATCTGAATTGACAAAAGAAAGCCTTGTACAATATGGTGGTGCTCTGATTTTGCATGAAACCAGTGGGTTTATGGTAAGATAAACTGGGAGTAGCCTAGAGGTGGATTGCTCATGTACCTGCCATTTGTTAAAGTGGGCTGTCACCTAGTTTGGTGATTAGGCGACATTGCTTTTTACCTTACGTTTTTATACTTGCATTGAAAAGGAATTTCCCTGCTCTGGAAAACCAGAGCCCATCTTTAATAGTGGGAGTAGCCTCATTGATGTGCACTGAATATCTCACATATGGCAGGTATTTGGAGTGAGTTTTGGAGTGGGCAGTTTAAAACCTGTCCTACTGGCCAGCTTTGGAGGGAAGGCCTGTGCTGAGTGCACTTCAGCTGCCCAAATGCTCGTACAGACCAAGGAATCTACTTACAGGCAGAACCATGAAGAAATAACCTTGGGAAAGGGCTTTCAGTGCTTGAATTTGTACCACGTTACACTTGTGGCATCTCAGTTTGGAAGCCTTTGTGTTTCTTGTGTTTCCACCGATGACTAACGCTTCAGTTAGAGCTTCTGTCATCACTTAGGAGTATACTATATTTTAAGTGGAATAAAGAAAAACTAGTACCGGGTAATATCTGATTTGATCAAAGTGTGTGTTTTCCTGAATTCAGACACTTTTTAAAATATTGAGAACAGCAACTACTTCTTCCCTAACTTGTGGATAAATGCTGTTTTTGTCGAATATTGTTCATTTATCCTTGAGCGTGTAGTCTGTCACTACTGTAAAGCCTCTCCAGCTTTTTTTGTATTTATTTTCTTTTCTTGTTTTTCCTGAATCAACAAAGCAGTATTTTGTTCTCATTCATGACTTTTCTGCAACATTAGACACTTGATCATTGTCTGCTTTTTCTTCATGTCGCAGCGACGACTCCTTCAGACCTGTCTGCTCTGACTTCTTCCTCCCGCTCCTTCGCCTGCCTGTGGTCGAGGTCCTTGTCTGCCTTTCCTGGTTCTCCTGGCTCAAGGAGACCACTGCGGTGGCTCTAGTTGCCACGTCTCTGAAGATAAAGCTCGAATGCTGGGTCTCAGCCTTTGGCTTTTGGGCTCGTCTTATTTTTTCAGCTTCTCTTCAACTCTTCCTTCTGACCTCTTGCTCTGTTGCAAGCTGTCCAAACGGGTTTTTGCATTTCCCCCCAGATCCTTTGTGCCGCACTCTCTCGCTTGCACCACAGATGGTTGCACTGCCCTTTCCCATGCCAGAATTTTTATTCCACCTTCTGCTTCTCCCTTTTGTAGTCAGAGCACGTCCGCCTCTTTTTCCCCTCACCGCCAGCTCCACATCTGTAGCTCCCAGGCCCCAAAGCTCTCTTGCTGCCTGTCGCCCTGGGCCGCGCCGCTGCCCCCAGCTCCTCGGGGAGGTCCCGGGTGACGCTCTGGCCCTCGCTGACGCTGCAGGGCCCAATCCGCCCGCGCACCCTCCTGCCCTGGGCTGGGGTCTCCTCACTCATGCAGTTCCCGGATTTCTGGACAGACTTTTCCTTTCTAATTTAATTATCACTGTCATAAGTTGGCAATAAATAATAATAATAAAAAAAAGGTATTGAGAACTACCTTGTTACTTAATAGGGAACTGACCCTCTCAGATACAATGCAGCTGTCAATTTTTCCTCTAAATCTCTTCATTAAATGTTTGCACAAGTCCATATGTGTGATTTCCCACCCTCACGGCTTTAAAGGAGTCCTCAAGTATTTCTCATACTAATGAGACAGACTGAACTCTGGTGCTCCTCACGGTATCCGGCTGGGGTTTTCACCGACACCTCCACCACTAGTCACGTATCTGTATTTCACAGAACATTAGTTAAGCTTAATATTAAACATGACTCCCAGAGATTACTTTGTGGCTGCATTAGGAGTTTCTGGAGAGCATCCCAGTAGGTTCTCACTGCACTAAGATCTAATCAGTGTCCCCCTTCGGATTACAAGGAATGCAAAGAAGCTGTTATCCTAATCTGTGTATGATCTTACAACATCTGACTTTCTGTAGCTGCAATCAGGGCAGCATCAACATTTCCGCAGCAAAAGTGTGTTTGCAGAGGAATAAGCAAAGCGACTAACCTGGCCTGATGAGCAACCACTTCCCTTTAAGTGGATGCTTTGTACATGTAAGGCTTCAGTGTGAATGTGTGAATGAAAAGTTCAAAATGAACCATGAATTTGTTTTGTTTCCCCAAGAACAAAATGAGATGGAGCTTGTGAACAGTGTGGAGGTGGCTCTTCCCTTAGGACTCGGCTTGTGTTGTAAAATGGATGCTTGGTTTGATGGTCTGCAAACATCCCTGGGGTCCAGGGTGTGAGGTGCACGTCTGAGCTTGTCTCTTGGGTGTACGGACATATATCTTTCATAAAGATGCCCACTAAAAGAGAAATACTTCAGTCCATTGTGTTGAAAAATACTGGGTTTTTAACCTTTGCTGTTGACATTGTAAATACTGTCTTAGTTAAAGTTAATGTCTTTTAAAGGGATTATGCTATTGTGAATTACTGCTGTTTTCATTGATTTTGAATTTGTAGTTTTGTAATGTGTCATAAAACATGTCTGAAGAGCCTTAAAGCCTTTGCCACTTTTCCTCAGACAGGATGCAGCATAACTGCTCCACTCCAAAGCAGTTAGGCAACCAACGTGAAGCATTGGCGCACCAGAGACCAGAGCCAGCTTTTAGAAGTGGAGCATTGAAATCTCACGTTGCAGGTGAAATCCCGCCAGATTCAGTTCGGTTTGAACGTGCCCAGGATTTCACCCCTTCACCTCTGTTCAGGGTGTTTCTCACCCTTACAACCTGCTGTTGTAAGGCTGAGAAATGCAGCTCTTATCTTCAGGAAAAAATCTTTCTGAAGTGAATGCTGGCAGTGCATGAGATGTCACTGCTCCCATAAGAAAAGATTACTTGTGCAGGATATGAAATCCTGATTACAGTAGATCCATTAACTCGAGTGACCCTGTTGGAGTCAAGATTGGGCTCATAACTTCATAGTGATCAGATCTTGAAGCAAGAATTGCAGTGTGCAGGTCAAGGTGCCAAAGGTGCTGCTGGAAAGCTCTCCCTTGAGAAGCTGAACACAACGTGTTCCCGCGGCTCCTGGGCTGGATATAGCCCTGGCGGAGTCCTGAGAAAGGGCAGGCAGTGAAAAATACACCTGTACTCATCTGCATGTGCCAACTTGGGAAACAGTTGATTCCCAGCCCCCCCCCCGCCTTGTGAATTTTAGAATTTTAATCTTGATGTAGAGACCGGGAGATTCATGCTCCCCATTCTACCTTTCCATGAGTAGTTGTAGTTATCGTTTGCAGTATTGGAACAGCAGCATGTGATTGCTCTGACTGCTGTAGTGTGGTGAACTGACCTTGGCTTACAGCAACAGTTTCCCTTCCCTCTCTCACAGGAAACCAGTAAATGCTACTATTGCTTCTGCAAAAATACCAAGGATTATTATAGTAATGTTCTGGAGCTCAATGCTGGTGAATGAATGTGAGCCAGTGATGTCACTGCATCAAGAAGTGCTATAAATAAAAAATATTTCAGCTTTCCAACTTGTAAAAGGAAAAGGTGGATGGAAACCATTTAGCTTAGCCTGTGTAGGTGGCTTTACATTCTGTTTATGAGGCATCATCAAGCCTTGTTCAATCCAAGCATGAATGATCTTGAATTGCGTAAACCAATTATTAATTCATATTCTTGATTCAGGGATGTCACTGTGGCATTAGTCTTTTTCTTCTTTCCCTCCCTGTATGAAAACAAGTGTGTGAGTCGAAGGATACATGGAAGCGTTGGGAAGCAGACATATGGTTTCCTGTGGTCTCCGCAGGGCTTGCAGGTTCAAACACAACCTGCCTCAATCATAAGAACTTTAATTGAGTAGATAAAGAGGTCCTCGTAATTATAAACTGCAGTAGGTATAACAAGAGGCTAAATACATAGCTGTGGTTTTAATTAGCTGGTGCTTCAAATTAGTAATTGTGGTTTCAGTCAGAAATCAGTGACTTTATACACTGTTAAAGCCTCATCACTGTGCAGTTCATTCCTCATTATATCTCTCCGTGTGAAGCTTTCAATACAACATCATGCTGAGCTAAAAAGGCAAAAGTTGTAGATATTTGGTTATCTTCCAAGTGCAGTGGAGCTCTGTGGAGATTTAATTCATTCTCGACAGAGATGAGAATTAACCGTTCTTTGTTACGTATGTATGCCCATATATAAGTATGTATACATAGAGGGTGTGTGTGGATGTGCGTGTTTATGTCTAGAATCTATCAGGGAGATACTATTTGCACCAGATAACATCAGTGCATATACTAAAATCTGCTATTCAAGTTGTCGTCTGGAATTTGGTAGCTAATTAGCTGACACAAAGTAGAGCCAAAAGCCTCATAACAAATCAAATATGGGTTGAAAGCACAGAAGTGTTCCTGAATGCTTGTCACATGAGGGGTTGTCAGTGCAAGTTGAAGCATGTATCTTTCCCTTTCCTCTCCCCCTTTTTTTCCTCCTTCAGGGTTTTAATTATATCTTTTCCCTCAGAGGAGCAGGAGGTAGTTTGCAAAGCCCAGAGACCAAAGTACTTCAGCGCTGCTCGCGAGAGGAGTGAATGTGATCTCTCAGCTTGTCATCTCGGTCTGGCAGGTGCACAAAGCAAACTGACACGGAGATATCTGACATGTCGCCGTCGCTGCTCGGAGGCGATAGATCCACTGCTGTTTGTTTGTGCTAGAATTACCTGCCACCAGAGTCAACTCACCTAAAGCCCCTTCTGGGAGACTGCTACAAAAACACTTTTTAAAACACACCTGATACCCACAATGAAACCTTCCATAAATTGTCACAAGTGCGTGGGACAGCGTTAGCTGTTGGAAGTCACACTAGGCCGATGGGCGCGTTGGGCTGCGTGTCGACAAGTGGTAGTGGTTAAAGGGCCTTGGAGCTGGGGCTGCGCTCCCGGCCCCCAGCTCGGTCCCTTGCAGCCTGTGGGCACACACAGGTGTGTGCGTTGGGTTCACACGAACATGCAGCAAAATCTCTTACTCTTCTGCATAACGCTCTGTCAATTCAAAAAGAAAGTTCTTGTCTGTTTTCATTTTCAAGTACTGACATTACCCACTTCTGTATAGTATTGTGATTCCAAATTTGCATTTAGGAAAATCACCCAGTGTTTTCTTATTTCCTCTTTGAAGAGTTCCATAGTTTCTGGTGTTTTTCTTCTGTTATTGATAGTAATGAATATGTAACAAAATTATTGGGAAAATAATGTGTTGTCATCTTTGTCCATTTCTCTTCTTCAGCCACTATGAGCAAGACCGGAGTGCACTTAAGAGGAAGGAATGGGAGAGAAGAAATCAAGAAGTCCAGCAAGATGAAGATCTCTTTGCTTCAGGTTTTAATCTATTTGGGGAACCCTACAAGGTAAATTGCAGTGAGATGCTTTACATTTTCCTAATGTCTTTTGTCTGGATGCATTTTGCAAATATAAATTAAGGCTCCTGTCACCTCTGAGAAATAAAAGTATTGCATCTGCCTTGGTACTTGCACTCTTCGATCCATTGATCTTATAAAACACATATTGCAGCAGAAGCTGAATGCTCTGCTTAGTGTTGCATGCTGGCATTGCCAAAATCAGGAATTTTCCTTACAGTCCAATTCAAGATTTCTTCCTCATGCCGTAAAGTGTCTCAGTAGAGGGATGTACAGCTGATATCTCTACAAGCGGGGTCGTACCTACAAAACTAGCACTTAGTCCTTTTATTTTTAAGCAAAAAATATACCTGAGTTGTTAAAACCAAAGTCTCCTCTATAAATAATGAGTCCATAAGCTTTCTTTTGCAATCATAACCATCCAAAGAATTCTTCAGGGAAAGCGTCTGAATCTTTGGAGAGCGTAACAAGGTTGTGAAAGGGACTTGTGACAAGGCTTATTCTCTCTAAGGAGCTTTGCTGCCTGAGATTTTCATCACCGAGGGATGTCCCCTTTATGATTTCTGCTGCTTTGATTTTCAGTAAGACATTTCCTGAAGAATTCATCAGAATGTGAATTTCCATATCTCTTTCTCCTCCCAATCAGTGACATCCATTGAAAGGCCACCACTTCATCTCTCCATTTTATATTGTTAGCAGCTGGAGGGAGGATGAGGGCTCTTTGAAAATCACCAGAACAAGAGGAGGAAAGACTGGCATCATTATCAAATGGTTGCTAATAATTACAGACCAGAAGACTGATTCAGTCAAATAAGGACTATGCAGTGGGAGAGTTTGTGTTTCTTTTTGTTTTTACAAAATCTAATCAATGCACTTCTTTTGCATTGGTTCACATTTTACCAACTCTATTCATAGTAAATAATAACTAACAATAAACTGATTTTGTTAAGACTTCTTGCTGGTCAGGTAAAGATTCTAGCTCATGTGAGTGGTCATCAGGATTTCAGTGGGTAGCCTAATAAGCAAATTCATGTAGCCTAATAAGCAAATTCATGCAAAATTATGGTTCAGGAACTAGAACCCCCCATCCACTGAACCGTAAGAATTATATTTTCTAATTTTACATTTGTTAAGCATTGTATATATTTGCACTAATAAACAGAGCACATAATACATCTAGTCAAAAACCGAATGGACGGCAATCAAAATATTATCCTGGTAGTTGGCCTGAGAGAATTGATTATTTTTTTTAAGAGTATCAAATTGCTGCTTTCCACCAACTTGCCAGAGAAATTTGTGGAAACTGAATCTATGGAATTGAGCCAAACATGATGAATTACTATCCTAAAAAAAAATTATAAATTAATCTAAATTAAGAGGAAAATGGCATGCAAAAATAACTTACCGCTGTCTTAAATGTAGAAAATGAAGAGAACTAAAGCTGAATATGAAAGGTTGGTTTTGCATCTATTTTGGATTATGCAGAAAAAAAATGACATTTTGGTAGACCCTGATATTTCCATTATAAGTTCTGTATTGCTAGGAACATAAAAGAGCCAAATCTGACTCTTAATGGATACGGAGTGAATTGTATTCTTAAGCAAGTGCAAAACTAAATTCAGAGTTTTACTCATGTTTATTCTAGGATAAAATAGAGCCTATGAGGGGAGAATAAACGATTCAGTTTGAAATCCTTTTCTGTTTGAGCTGTTTCTGGGGCCTGGTGCCTGAGTGCACTGGGTCACCAGTGACACCCCTCTGGTTACTCTGGGTGGGAGCAGAATGACAGAAACCGCTGCCCAGAGAGGCCAAGTGGGGTGGGCAGCCAGGGCACAAGGTTCGTGTCCTTGGCTGAGCTGGCTCGCTTGGTGAACGGGTCCTCTGGAGAGGTGACCTCACGGAGCCCGAGGGGAAGGGCTGGGAATGTGAGGTCTCAAGAAGCAGAAAGCATCTTTTTTTCCTTTTTTGTTTCCCAGAGTTAGTATTCCTATTTGCTTACTGTGCATTCCCAATTTGCTTCGTCAGTCCCGGGGAAGGGACTGTTGGGGCAGGGAGGGCTGCCACTGCACTCCTGCAGTTTTGGAGACTCGACAAATTGCAGTTGCTTTAAGGCTAGTCTAAAATTGGGGACATTTAACTTTAGAGAGGTGGTCTAGTAAGAGTAAGAGCCCAAATAAATGAAACGTTTCTTTCCTTACCACCATGTCTCACAAGATGTGTGGTTTGACCATTTGAACTCCTTGTGTATCCACCACCATCTAGGAGAAGCTGCAATTTTATTAATCAATTGCTGATAGCTTTTAGTGTTTTGAATTAGGAAAGAGTTTCATAGATTGGAGTTTCTTAGAGAAAGCCGTATGAGTAGTTGTGTTCATTTTTCAAAGTTACTTTTTCAAAGGTTTGCCTTAGAAGAGTTCGACTTGAGAAAAACAGCCCAATGGGCAGAATGTCCATTGAGGAATCTTTGGAGAGTCTTATTATTTATTGCTTTTTTTTTCTTTTTCAAGCTTAGCATATCTGAAGCATAAGAAGCGAATGAATTATGAAACCTCAACTTTCATACATTTTTTGACAAAACCCTTGTAAATGGGGCCTATAAGTTTGAGTGCATTAGTGCTTTTCTTTGTAAAGCTATAATGCAGGAGCTAGCTAGCAAATTAGCCTTCCAATAGGATTCCATTACAGATCTTTTTTTGAAAGCAATAGAAGCAAATGCAGGAAGGTGTACATTTCCTAAATTAACAAGAGCCTGGAATGAGGGGGAAGGCTTCTAGCCATGAGTCACAAACCAGACATATAATTTATGCCTTGAAATACTCAGAAAGTGCATTTCCTTGATAGCGGCAGTTGTGATTCAACATGCTGTTCAGAAAATAAGGTGTACAGAGGTTTCCTCTAAGAAATCAGCCAATTATCTAGAATATGAAGGTAGAAATTGCCCCCAATCTGGAAGTAATAAAGAACAACCAGAAATTATGACTAGATTTCATGTTTATCATGCTGGTCAAAACTGCTTCTCATGAGAGTTCTGAATTTGTTGAGGAAAAAAAAAATGCACTTTATACTTTAAATCCTGGGGTTTGCACCACAGTACACCACGTTAAGCCACTCCAGTTATATGATGTGCAAATCTGGTCTTAGCTGTATGTATTTTAGTTTTATTTCACTGTAAGGCAAATTCCCATTCACTATGTTTTTGCACTCTGGTCTAAAAACTATTGAAGACAGTAATAATCTTTCAATTACTTCAATAACAATTGGATCAATTGGATCAGAGGTTTAGTGCACTTAAAATTGGCTAAGAATGTCCAAGTTAATTATCTCGATGCTTCTCAGAAAATATAGTTATATTAGTGCTCCCAGAAAATGACTATAAATAATAATACATTATGTTTATATAGTGTCTTTCATCCCCAGGATGTGAAATTGTTGCATGAAACAGAGTTGATATCGAGCAAAATAATATTTATCATTATGTGACAGGTAAAAGAAAATAAGGGAATCAGATGCTTCCAACATGGAAATGGTTGAAAAACTCTACATTCAAATTAAAATAGCATTTCCCTCTATGAAGGGCAAGAGCTCTTTAAAGTGGTGCAGAGTTAGGATATGTTTTTAGGACTTTTTTCTTTTTTTTTATTTTCCCTTCTGCTTTCTGGACATTAAGCTGAGTGGACGCTGGAAACGTAGCTAAAACAGAGAGGAACGCAAGTGGCCAGGGATCCCCAGGTGCTGAGTTGCTCTCCATGGGCCATCCCATGAAGGGTTAAACTGTTTGGTGGGGAAGGAGGAAACCG
>NW_010583721.1:287521-308043 GCF_000705375.1 Tinamus guttatus | reverse complement strand
TTCCGAGTAGTAACTTTTCAATCAAGAATTTACTCTTTTTTTCTTTTTTTTTTTTCTTTTTTTTTTTTTTTTTCAATATTTTAGACAAATAAAGGTGATGCCCTTGCAAACCGTGTCCAGAACACACTGGGGAACTATGATGAGATGAAGGACTTGTTAACCAACCATTCCAACCAGAGTCACCTTGTAGGCATCCCAAAGAATTCTGTCCCACAGACTCCCATCGATAAAAATGAGCAGAACTTTTTTCCGGAACAAAGAAACAGGATGATCCCATCTCATCAGCTCAGTGGCCACTCGTCCACATCGATGCCTCCCCCCTCTTCGTTGTCATCTAATTCTACATTGCTGCACGGTCACCAGAGCAGCAGGAAGTCCAGGACAGACTGGTCTCGTGGTGGTCATAACCCTAATGGGGCCCAGCCAAGCCAATCCAGCAGTCAGCAGAGCAGGTCGAAGCACAGCTCTTCTCACGAGCAGCCACAGGGCAGGTATGAAGACCTCTACAGTTGTCAGAGCGAGCAGCATAAAAGTGGAGGTGCCGAGGAAGCAAATTCTATGGCAGCCTCTTCACATTCAAGGAGACACACTCATTCAAAGTCAGCAGCTGGAGAACACACTTACAAAGAAAATAGTCATTCAAAGTCGCCAGCAGAGCTTGAGTTTGTAAGTCATGGTCCTGGATCTCCACTTCCCTCCACGTCGTTGTTATCTGCAAACAACGGCCTTTCTAGCCAGAACTTCCCCCCAGGACTTCACTGCAAAACGAGCATGGTCCAGCAGAAGCCTACAGCTTATGTCAGGCCTATGGATGGCCAGGACCAGGTTCCCAATGACTCACCAGAACTCAAACCTCCAGTAGAAATTGAGAGTGGATATGGAAATCAGTCCTTTGGAACACTGCTGGAAGGAAAAGTGAACACACCTAGTGCAAAGAATAAAGTACCAAAGCTTAACATTCCTCCTGTTAGTGAAGTAAGTAGTTTAAAATATCTTCTTTCTCTTACCTCTGGAGTATTTCATGCATTGAATATTTGTTCTTGCAAATATGCAGCTCCATTTCCTGAAATTGTGGTTTAAAACATTTTTTTTTCCCCTCGAATATGCACTATTAAATTTACTTTTGGCAAAGATTTGTGAGAGTCCCAATAAGCAATAGTAAATGAGGTTTTAAAATCATGGCTTGGAATACTAACCTTGCTTCCTTCCCATTAATATTAAAAGGTTAAATCTCTATTGGTTATAATACACTTATACTAGCTAGAATTCTGAATAGAGAACTATAATGTCTTAGTTCATCTGCAGTTTTCATATTTTGCACATTCAAGTAGGAGCTAATTTAATATAAAACACACAGTTTTAAACTTTTTAAGGAAAAATAGAAGTGCCCAAATGTCAGTGGTATGAAACAGTTCCACCAGTAACAGGTTTAATTGCAGAATTTGCTGAATTCCCATTGCTTTAATGGAATTAATGTGGCTTAAGTTCTGAGTAATGCTTATGAAAATGTGTCTTATTAAAGCTTTTATGCATTTTGAAGAGCTCTTAATGTTGGGATCCAGTCCCAATCTCTGCTACCAACAGCTTAAGCTGTTGAATTTTGTATTGCTGGTCAGTCCTCTGAGGGATATTTTATTTGGTTCATACTCTTGTCCACTCCAAGCACAGATGTGTTACACGGGTACCAGTTGAACTGTTTATACTCTGTGTACTTTTTCTTCTATTCTGACTTTCTCTAAAGCAGAAACCATTGCAAGGTAGGTTTACACTGTACCTATGAGCAGGACTGCAATATGCTTTTTCATAGCTTTCTGTGTTCACAAAAATATTTTCCTGTTTGGTAATATTTTTATACTAGCAATGAGGATTGATGCATTCTTAAACCATTTTATTGCAAAAGGTCAGCTTTTTCTATTGGAATAATTGTTTCAAGCCAATAATTTGTTTGACTATTTAGAAACTTGATGTTATTTATTAACATTCCAGGCAGCAACAAAGAGTGATGTGTTTTGCAGTAGAGCTTGGAATAATTTTCTGGGAACTGCATCTGAAAACAGTAAAAGGCCTATTTATATCAAGTGGAAGCTGAGGGTTGCTTGCAGATGGTGTTTTATTAGAAAATGTATTTGTTAATAAACGTAGCTTTGTACAAGATTACTTTACAGATGTTTCTGTTTATTTTTACCTTAGGTTAAAAATCTGCTGATGTAGATGGCTTCATAGTCTGTTGCATTTTGTTGCTAGCATTGTTTGGCAAGTAAATAATTGCATGCAAAGGAAATAATGATGTTGCAAAAGCAAATACATTTATTCACTTTTGCCAGCTATTAAGACGAGTCAATAGATGCACTTTAAAGTGAAGCAGTAATGTGAAGCATTTTTATAACAGAATATGCCTTTTACAACTTGCATCACCTATTAAAAGTGCTTCTTTCTTTCTCTCTCTTCCTTTCTCTTTCTCTCTCTTTCTTTCTGTCTGTCTTTGGTAAAATCCTGGTACTGTTGAAGTAGACAGAATGCTTAGTGCTGATTTTTAGGGGCAGAATTTCACCCACAAGCTTTTTGAAGAAAAAAACTAAGAACCTCTGATGTGAACTGTTGTTTTTGGAAAACTTCCTAGTCAAGTGGTTGAAAAATTACATTGTGAATTTGTGACTATAGCTATTTCAACTTATATCCTTTGTAGTGAAAATGATAGGTATGTAACTAATTTCATTTATGATCAGATAAATGATAAACTCTAGTCACTTTAGCAATGACTGCAAATGATAATTTTAAAATAGCATCTGTGCTACAAAAGTGAACAATGATTTGGAGAGAGAAAGAAAACCCAGAGTTGTGTCAAGGTGAAGAATAAGTTTCCAGTGTGATATAGAGTGTGTAACAAGGGCCAGACTGATGGATTTTTCTTACAGGCAAATCTCCTGATTCTAGAGGATTTTTTTTTTCCTTTTTCTCCTGTGTCAGGACCATGAACTTGGGCCCTCTGTGTTTTTCCACAGATGTGTATCCTGAATTTGATTTACCCTGCGTTCAGCAATAAAACTCCTTCCAATCCAACGTTATAGATAACTGGTTTAGTTTAAGCTTAATCAGAACTGACAGTGCACACCTGTGAAACCCATAACCTTTTCAGAATGACTGCAGCGAGTGGCTCTGTTGTAATCTTTATACAATTGATGTGGAGGCTTATGGTCCTTTGGTGGGGCTTATCAATTTATGAACCTTCCCCAGCCACCTCCAGCCATAGTGATCTGCTTGAAACTATTTTGTTCATGCTCCATGTGATTCCATCTTAACACCATTCCAGGTGGTGGTGATGATGGAAGTGGTCGTCATCTTCAAACTGGCAGTAGGAAAGTTGCTTTTGGGATATTTCTTTGTCATTAGTTTGGTAGTTCCTGTGCATCTCCAAGTCTATTTTTCAAGCTAAGTGAAAATCAAAGTTGGAAATATTTTTTTTTCCAGTGAATTTTGCATGTTCTCGAGATGAGGAATTCTGTGGAGAAATAAAATTTGTAGGTGAAGTTCATGGCATAAAGGCATCTCTAGGATGTGCACAGGTGGGAAAGCAAAAGACGAATTTCAATATCAAAGAGATGGCTGGATAGGGAAGTGACCAAATATTTGAACAAGCAGATTTTAGAGGATGAGTTCAGACTGATGTGGAAATATTGTCCCATTTATCATGGCTTAATGGAATAGGATGTTGAGTGCCCTGGAAGCATTCTGCCATGTGTGAGGAAGTGATCAATTTTATGCCATAATTTGTGTCACTTGAGGTGTTGCTCGAAGAATCTTTGCTCTTTGAGGGGGCCCAATTCTGCCCTCCAAATGCCCATCCATCTTGCAGCCGCGTCGCAGCGGGCAGGGTGGTTAATGCCTTGCTGCTGCCTCGGCTCCCCTCCGCCGGGGACTGGGGCTTCGAGATTGCTCAGCTGGTGGAGGTTCACGGTCAGTGCGCAGACACTTTCCTCTCTGTGTCCAGACACGGTGGTGGCAGCAGTTAAGCACCCAGGAAATAATCCCTGCCCCTCGGAGATGCTGCGCACGGTGTCCAAGTCCTGCCCGACCTGCACACAACTAATCCAGAGCTGTTTGCACTGTGTCCCAGGTCCACAGATAGCACTGCAGAGCTATGTCCTTTAAGGACTTTTCTATGATCACTTGATCTTTTAGATTTCTTTTTCCTTTTGATTTACTTTTCCTTCCTGCTTCATTTTACTTACTGGTACTGTTTTCCAATTGTTAAGGTAAAAAATCTGAACGCATCGGTGTTTTGAGGTAAATCACGGGGTAACCCCTGGCAGCCAGGCTTGCCAGCCGCTGAGATTCAGAAATTACCAAGCAGACCTTTCAAAGCTCGGAGGCCAAAAGGCTATCGGGTGACTCCAGGGGCCTTGTAGAAATGAATCAGATGCCACAACACAGAGCTGATTCCAGGGGCCCTGGAGCTGAAACGTAACATTATCAGAAGACCTCAAGCCATAAACTTTATTTCCTCTTTTGTCCTTATTAACTCTTGCCTCTTTGTTCTGTTATTTAAATATATAGATTTATATATGTATAATGTATATGTATATATGAGCTTGCATTTAACATTTGATAAATAGTGAATGGCCTAGGACATCACAAAAGAGCTTTTGTGTTATACAGAATTCCACCTACTTAAATTATATGGTGGCGTGATTGTTACTTACCACTCAGAGAACTGCATTGTTAAATCCTGTGCGTTTCTTTGAAAAAGTAGAGGTTAGAAACCACAATAACAGCTGATCCTCTCTCTGCTGTATTAGAATCCAGAATCTTGATACATTTATGTATATTTAAACCTTTAGGAATCAGATGCTTACAAATTACTTAAAAATGACTAACTCAGCAGGAGGCAGCTGAAAGAAAGTGGGTACATTTCAGATTGGCCATGAACACAAATTGTGGAGTGTACAAAGTGAAGCGAGGGGTTTCAAGGTCTGTGGGAGCATCAGTGGATACATTCCTGGAAAACCTTCTGCTCAGCTCCCCAGAGCAATGCGTGGATTTCCAGTGCGTGTTTGGGGCAGGAAATGAAGGGCAATTGTGATCATGTTTGATTCTCAAGGCGTTTTTAAATCTCACTGCACAGTTGCCCTCACTTTCCTGTAAAGCAGCAAGTGACCATATACCAAATTTTCCCCACAATATAAAGCTAGGAGCCAGTCCAAAAGGACTACAAAATCTATGTCACCACCCACTTAAATAATAAAAAGGAGACTTCTATTTTCACTTTACTTCTAGGAAAATATTTTGATGGGTCAGTATACTGCAAAGTGATAAGCTTCTGTTATGTGTTTCAAATCATTCTGTTATCGCTGTAGGTATTGATTAGCTTAGTACTTTCTGAGCTAGCTATAAAAAAGGCTGCTCTCTTTCTGCATTAAAGAGCAAGAAAAATTGACAGGTAGATAACCATATTGATTGAACTCAAATAAATGCAAGAGGCTTATATATGACTTATAAAATTCTTTATAGGAACCAAAGTCAGCTTAATATTCTTTTTTTTTTTTAATTAAATGGAAAGTAGATCTTTTTAATTAACCATCCCCACACCCTTTTGATATATGTCCTATTCTTGTTGCCAATTGCAGTGCATTACCGTGGTCATGGGTAAATAACTTCTTCAACTGCAAGCTTCATCCCTCCCCTAGACTTTGGGCTCTCAAGAAGAATGGCCTGAATCAAGCATTAAGCTGAAATCGCTTTGCTTGGTTCATGTTTCAGAAGTCTGAGGCCAAAATCAAACCCGAAGAGCAGTATTTCTCGCAGTATTACAGGTTACAGCCATGTGTTTTTCATTTGTAAATACTGTGAGAAGTAATGTTCTTGTGATACTTCTAAATGAAGACCATGTGCCAGCACTCGAGTGAAGACCTCTTATTGTGGCCCTTCTAAGGCTACTGTCCGAGTGCTTGGACCATTGCAAGCCAGACCACTTCGCTCGGGTAGAAAAACAGCGGCCTTCCTAATTGCCAAGCGAATGTGCCAAGAGAATTGTGTGTATTTAGGGCCTGATTTTTGAAGCACTGTGACGGAGGGCATTTCTTTATTTGACTTCAATGACTGCAGAATAGGGCCCATAAAATTAAAGTTGTTTGAATTGGTGTTCATGATTAGGGTGAATAGCTGAAAGATCTGACTGTGTGTATTTGGGTTGCAGAAGGAAGGTTTATCTAGCTTTTTTTTTCACATTGTGAGTTTCTGTTGTGTTTTTTTAAGCTATTCCTCCTGTTTTCTTGCTAGGAGGAAGAGGAGATCTCAGTGAAATTAAAGAATACCTGCTTTTATGAAAGGTCAATCTTACAGTGACTTGAAAAAGTGATTTTCCAGCCTTTCTAAGATTACTCAAAATCAAAGTAAATGCTGCTTATAAGTGAATAGTTATTGGCCTGACTTAAGTGTGAGAAACACTGTCAATCTTTTATGAACCATCACAAAATGAAATGGCCTCAAAGACCCTGGGGGGTGAAGTGTTAGGATTTATTTTGTTCAAGCAAAGCTGGAGAAGCATCATCTAGTGGCTGCAGACGGGCTGCAGGGTCTCTGCCATGGACTCGGTGGCTGTCCCAATCGCTTTGTTGGTGCTTCTGAAACTCCTTTTCCAACTGAATGAAAGGCAGAAATCCTTTAATCAATCCTTTCCCTCCTTTTGATGTATGGTTCTCTGTGTTTCAGTGCTTCTGACTAGGAAAGAGGGATACAATATTTACTTTCTATTTTTAGAATTTTGAGGTTTTCTTTCAGATTGCTGGTGGAAAAGCCTTGCCTAAGTATACATTATTATGGCTGCTTTTCCATAACTCAAACTATCTTTTCTACTTCCTCCAGTTAATTTAAGGAAAACTTAACAAGCCATAGAGTTAAGCATTGTGGTAGCTGTCTTTGTGTTGACTAACAGAGTCTTTGAGTAACGATCACAAGTTGGTAGAGCTCATTTTTCAGCATCTGTTTCCATTTGTCTGGCACATACGTTCGTAACGAGGAGGCGCCGGTGGGTCTTGACACTCTGTAGAGTGGTCAGTGGTTCTTTTAGGACCAGCCCAGCAGGTTTAACCGGGTCAGAACTTTTATACTGGATGCTAATGCTTCTGTGGAACAGGACCAGCTTTAATAAATACATTGTGTCATGAGCTTTAAAATGAAACATAGAAAAATGCTCATGTAAGAAAAGATGAGATTGCTTTTTCAGATATTTGAATTTTTTATGATGTATATTTTCCCTCTGGGCTGTGATCAGTCCTCGGGTGAACCCTTGTGCTTTTTGCTTAGGAAAACAGAATCAGCACATATTTGGGTGTCAATGTTTGGCCTTCTGTGTGATAGAATGAATGGAAATTTGTGAAGTTTACCACGTGCTGTGTTAAATATTATTTTATCCGACTCTAAGAGTAATGCAGTCTGAAAGAAGCTAGTGTACGTATCTGCTGCCCTTTCAAGGCTGGACTTCGGGGTATTTTTTTCCCCATATGCTCATGTTCTTTTTTTTTGGTAGAGAGCACAGGAATTTAAGTTTTAAATAGTCTGAAAATACGAAAGTTTCATTTTTTTTTAAAGTGCAGACACACGTTTTTGCATGGGTAACGACAGCTGTCAGAAATCATTGCTGGGGCTGAACGCGGGAGTTGTCAGGGCAATTTCTGCTCCTGAACAGAGGAGTGACTCTTGCTAGTGGCTAAAACAGGCTTTTTCCCAAGGCAAAGGGAACTTCGATTCATTAAGTGAATATGATGAGCATGTTCAGTATGCGTCTGTTAAATGTATAAAAAGAAACATAAAAAAATTACAAGTCAGTGGACATATATATATATACACACATATATAATGTTCTAAGCCAAATGAAAATGCTAGTTAAGTAGGAAATATGCTTTCTCTGGTAAGTGTAGATGATTAAGACACAACGGGAAAGCTCCCTTAGAAATGCCCGGAGTTTGTGCAGCGCAAAGATACAGACTGTGTGGGTAGAGACTGCAGAGGTAAGAGGAAACCAGACACAAATCAGTGCTCCAGGTGCAGGGATAGCACTGGGGCTGCAGGTACAGGAGGGGAGGGAGAGCACCCTGCACTGTCAGAATGAGCAAAGATTTAAAAGAATTTGGAAGAACAAAATGTTCTGAAAAAGGAAGGAGTAGGCAAAGAAAAATGAAGATTACTCTGCAGGAGGGATATCGCGGATGCAGACAAGTCTTAGACGTGGCCTGAACATACGGGAATATTTTGCTTCAGGTTTCAGTCAGGACATGCTACCCATGAGGCAGAATGGATGATGGAAATTGCGGTTTCCCAGGTTGGAGCAGGACCTAGAGAGCTCGGGGAGGTAGAGCCTTCCCAGCGGAGGAGCAAGAGCTGAAGCCCTTCTCGGCCCTGACGCTCAGCAGGCTCCATCTTGTGAAAAGGGCTGGGGATATGCGAGCAATTACTCTAATGGTGCAGAGGGCAGTTTCCTCCTACTTTGTGTTTTTGTGTCTTTACATGCCCGAGAAGCTTACTCACATACATGTTTAGTTCATTGACATGCAGTATTGTAGTTAGCCTTTAAACCACGAGAGCAATACCATATGAACCATATTTATAACATACTTTCAAAGTGTGAAAATCAGAGGAGGGTCTTAAATGAGTATTTCCAGCTTTATGGCCAGTCGCCCCACTATAAGCCAGTTGTCTCTGACTCAAGTATGGAAAAGTATTTAGGAGCTGCAGGTGAAAACATCATATGGGAATACTTTAATGCAGAAAAAAAGCAGAGGGAAAGAAAGTTGAACATATAACTTGGCAACTCTCCATGAACTGCAGATATAGGTTAAAGTTATTTAGTTGGCAGGCGATTGCTAGTGTATTAGCAATGTTGGAAAAAAAATCTAATTTCTGTATTTTGGCTTGTGCAGTAAAGAAATTCCTCCCACATAAATATGTTCATTTCACCTTCTGGGAAGCAAAGAAAGGAAACTGTAGCTGCAGTCTGTTATTTAATCTTCCTGAAATTAGCATTTGGTGCTCAGGAAGATTGAAAGATTTAATGCCAATGCCTTCCTCAAAAGAAAGAAATGACACACCACATATGTTTTAGTGCTGGTTAGGCTGTTAAATGGAATTAATCAAAATACATGTTAAAATATTTCCATGTGTTAATTAGCAATAGTTTGGAACATTAAAATACATATTGGCTTGGGAATAAATTAGTCAAGAAGTATCAGATTGAGTTTGCAGGCTTCTAATTGCAACATAATATATTGTGTGTTTGTAAAAGGTAGAGGTAAATATGCTCCTACAAAATCCTATGGCAATGTTCATTTAAAACTTGGTAATAAAACAATCTGAAACAGTCTTTGGTTATGGCAGAGAGCATATTACCATTTCCCATTTTAAAAGAAACATTAAATCATTCCCCTATATAATAAAGCAAGAGCAAACTGGTTTAAAAATGCCACAAGTTTCATCTCGGGCCAAAAGGAAGTTTTAAAATTTCTCCTTTGAAAATCATGATGATGTAGCAACTACCAACAACAGATCTCCTGTTGCTCAGAGTAGGCTGAATTCGCATTTGCGTCTCAGTTCCTTTCTGGTCAACACAAACTTTGTTTTCCACTCCCTTGCTTTGATTCAGTAGCCTGAGTTTAGTTAAATACATAAATGAGGCCAGACACATGGATATGTTTATGCTCTTAAATTCACCCGCACACAGAAGGTATGAATGTCTATGGCAGCGTTATGGAGAGCTAACTCCTAATGGGCTTGGAGGCCGTGGTTGGTGAGCAGCATAGGAAGCTCAAATTTGTCCTCTTCCCAAGTTGTCCTGCACATAACGTGGCCGAGACTGTTGAGCCTTGTGCCAAGGCCTCCTGTTCAGGGGAAGGGAGGCCCTGGCCCTGCTGGATTCAGCTGTCTCCCTTCACAGGGGCCTCAGAAGCTGCAGGTGACCAAGGGTGGGCAGGACACACAGAATGGGATAGTTCCTGATAACCCAGTGGCTCTGGCCTCAGGGCAAAAGGCTCCATCCCCTCGCTCTGGGAGCCGCAGGAGGGAACAGAAGGAAGCGCAGGCACAACCTCTGAGTGTTACCTGAAGTTTTAACCCCAGGGTGATCCTCTATGATGAAGCACATGTATGTATGAGGGGAATTTCTTGAGCATTCAACCTAAGGAACTTCAAAAAAGGCAGGTGTCGATTTTAATTTTGTCTATATTTGCTGTTCAGGGTCATTCGTAAAATAATATTGAGAATGAAGAAAAGAGTGTGAGAGAAGAGAAAGGAAGAGGAGAGGATAAATACAGATGTAGCCACTTTCCAGGCTCAGGGGCCGATTTTCACTTGGGCTGATAAAAGTCTGTGAGAGGAGTGAGAGAAACTGTAATAAGCTTTAATCTCTGTTAACGTTGCCAGTCTGGACATATTTCAGGTGGTGCCCGCTGCTTTTCCTTGCACGTGTCCTCGCGGTAATTTCGCGTTGTTGTATCCCCCAGATGTGCAGCCTCGTCGGGTTGTAGCTCACCGAGATGCAAGCTGTGACACTTAAATCTGCAGGGCAAGCTGGCAATTACAACTACTGTTTGTAAATACTCAGGTGTGCCCACTTTGTGTTTGAACAGAAAAACTGAGATGATTCTTTTCTTAAATATATAATTCAATCTAAAAAATACAGACACGTGTCCTTTGTAAACTTAGGAAACAGTGATGACATTAATAAAAGCTCTTCCCCAATGAAGGCTGTGAGACCTGGTCAGCTCCCCAGACCTGTCTGTGGAGTCTGATCCTTTTTGATGCCAAGAAACCGAAACTCCCATGTCATCAGGAATTGAGAACGCCTCAAAAAACACATCATTTATGCTAGCACATGCTAGTGACACTTGAATGTGGTTAATTTTGATCCTTCCTTCACAGCCAGGCGTAGCCTTCTTGAGTAGTTTCCCTGTGAAGTAAAACCTCACAGTCTATTTTGCATCAGGAGGAAGGAGAGATTGTAGCCTACTCCCTTCCCGCCAACACATCACGCGCTGACATGAAATATGGAACAAACTTAGCTAGGGAAATATTAAAGAGAGTAATTTTTTTTTATTCAAAGCAATTATGCTAGGCAACCACATCATTTGCTGCACAATACCATAATTGCAAAGGTTCCCATTTAACATGGTTTCATGGTGTGGACCACTCACTGTGGTGTCAGGGACCACAAATGGTTTGCAGATCCAAGTTTGGGAATCAGGGATTTAGGGCTTTGCCAATATTTCTGAAAGGAAGACTTTAAAGTTCCCTAGGTCTGTGGAGTCACAAAAAGCCAGTGAGGGGCTGTGCACTGTCTGTGCCAAAGGATGACACTGCTTTATTGGCATAAATTATTTATTCCACCCCAGATAGGCAGAAAATTACTGTGCAGGAATGGAGTCAGGACGGCATTCAAAAAGCTTCTGCCTATAAAAACCAAGAAATATATTTAAGTCTCATTGAATCTGTGCTTAAAACTCCTTTTGCATTTTCTTTTCAGTGCTGTGATGAATTAGTTCTTTCTTAAAGTACAAGTGATGTGTTGCTGTACTCCAGATATACAAAATAAAACAGCCTGGGGGGGAACATCTTTCTCTGTAATGTGTGAGGAGGTGATCTGTAAAATGCACCCAGGTTAGAAGTGTCTGTCCCTTTTATGTTGGCATTGCTGTGCAAATGATTCCACTGGTTCAAATGCTTTCTTTTTTAAGACTTTATTACTGTGGATAAAAGCACCAAAATTGGGCCTTAAATGATCAGACTGAATAAGACTTATTTAGGATTAGAAAGAAGAGTAAGATGTAGCAGCTATATAGAGAATTGCTCTTCAGAGAAGAAAAATTAGAATCTGCAAATGCTGTTTTTGTAAACACATTTTATTAAGATGTAACTGCACCTGCGTTTCATCAAGAAAATTGTTTGTTATAGTTTTTAATATGCTTTGATATACTCAATATATTTGATTTATTTAGATAATAATGTAGGCGGGGTGGGTTTTAGGAGTGTTCCACGTACTTTCCGTCCCTAGGCCCAAAGCGCTCGCTCGCTGGCATGCGGGTGCACTCTCGTTCTTGGCCACTAGGCCTGGTGCTGACCCAAGATGAAATCCGGTGCCAGGGTCCTTGCAGGGCTGCACAGGATGCGCTGCAGGTTGCTGATGGGCAGAAGGCATCAGGGCATGGGCCAAGAGGGGTTTCCCTTTCATTAGCCGTAGTATCCCACAGTGTATTTCATATGTCGCTAGCACAGAGCTTGCATGGAGCGGTTGGGCATAGAAAGGTGTTTGCTTTTACCTGCAGGCTGCGAGCCTGGTGTGAAGCAGCCCTGCAAGTAAAACAGTGGCAGTTTCGGTGTGGGTAGAGGCTGAGACTTGCTGAGGAGCAGCAGGAGCGGGGTATGAGCTGCCGTGTGAGGCTGCGCGGGGCTGGCGCCGTCCGTGCTCTGCATCGGACTCCTTCAGAGCCGGTTGTCCTTTCTCCAGCAAAATGGAGTTCTGGCTAGCTCGTTCTTCCTGCTCCTTCAGTGGGTACCTGCTTCTCCAAAACCCTGGGAATAGAGCCGACTCCTGCTCTGTGTTTGGGAGCTTCAGCCTCGTAGATGGTCGTATTCCTGGCAGTGGTGTCCTAGGTTTGTTTCTCTCTGTGTGTGTGTGTGTGTGTGTGTGTGTGTGTGTGTGTACAAATCTGGATGTAAAATCATCCATAGAAGCATAGCTACTTACATGTGCACCCACACGTGCAATACAGAGGCTAAGGAGACTTTCCCTGGCCCAGTGCTACAATTTCACAATAGATCAAATGAGTGACGAAAGTGGAAAGGAATTGCATATTTATTGCCTCCTCTCCTGTGGCATAAACCCACCACATCTGGTTTCTGATTTTGGCCCCCTAACGCAGGCAAATATCGCAAACCCCAACCCCTGTCATTTCTAGTCCTCCCTTCAAAAGCGAGACCCCAGGGAATTATTTTTCAGCTGAATGCTCTCGGTGCAGCTAAGTGCTTAAAATTTACTGGCATTGCTTGCTTGTCTCTTGCTGAATGGGATTATACAATTACTTTTTAAATTCCCCCTTGTTCCCACCACTACTTGTGCACTCAGTTCCTCTGAAGGAGAGGCAAAATCCACCGGGTCCCCTGTGGGTCAGGCGGCTCCGCGTGCTCCAAGCAGGGTCTCGGTTCTGAGAATCCATCCAGCCTTTTCTGTCTGGAAGCTCTGAGTTAGCAATTTGGTTTTTCACCTCAAGGTGGTTGTGGTAGCAGTGTGCAAGGTGTGTTACCGGATTTTATATATTTGAGCATGCAGAGAAGGGAAGGCATTCAAAGGCATTCTCCCACTGTTTTTCATGTATTTTTATGCTGGTGACATCTGGACTTTGCATATGGATTATTCTAATCCCATATCCTTGCAGCAAAGCCTTGCCTTGGACCAAGTGTCAGTGCAGAGACATTGGGCAAAGAGCAGAACAGAGTTTGGAGCAGAATTTCCCTTGGTGAATGATTGCTTTCCATTTGCTCTGAGGAAAAAAGACAAAAAAGCCACAGGGCTGCATTTGCACAGCTCTGTGCCTGAGCTAATAAACTCTGCTGAGAGCTTCAGCTCAGCCTTACACATTTTTTTTTTCTCAGCCTGAAACACAAGCTGAGATAACTCTGCTCTGCCCACGACAGGCAGCACAAGTATTTATTCCCTGAAAGGCTTCCAAGTGTTTTGGGGCCTCGATAACTACGGCAAGGGTTTGTGTGTGTGTGTATATAAAAATATACCCCACCTAAGATTTGTGTCAAGTCATTTGAAAATCAGGCAGACTACGCACACAATCTATCAGGATTGCCTTTGGGAAAAAAAAAAAAAAAGGTTTGGAAAAGAACACAGTTCCTCTTTTTTCTTTTCTTTTTCTGTTTAACTGGCATTTTTAAATGTGCCTGTTATGCAAGTCTCCTTAGGGATTACCTTTGACACTGGGCTCTTAAAGTTGCAGCATGCTTGCATAAGACGCTTGCACAACGAGCACCGCTCTACTGAAACAGCAGGTTTTGACCCCGGACAGCGAGCAGCAATCCTGACGAGTGATGTTGTCCACAGCATTTTGTGAGGATGTTCTGAACTAGGCCAAAAAGGAGACATAGAAAAGGGAGTAAAGGAGACTGCTGGGGAGGAGAAAAAAAAAAGTCACATATTGCTTCATATTTGTCTTTAAGTAGCAGGGATATAAGTAATTATTTCAAAATATGGTATCTCAGCCTTTGAGTTTATTTACTAGAAAGGAAAAATCAATGCATTTTGTCCAGGAGAATCAATTTGTGCTCCTGCCAAACTCATTGTAATTTTTATTTTCAGCTTCAAGGGAAACATGTTTGGACGCTTTATAAGTAAGGTTAATAGATGAAAAATGTTTTCCAATTTCATTTTTCTGTCATACGTCTATACTTCTCCTTAACATACCAAAAGAGGAGACCCGAGTATAAACCTACTCTTCTGCAGAGATTTTATTTTTAAGGACATGATTCCAAACTCACTGTTGCCTACAGAGATCTAGTCCTTGACATCAGCAGTGCTTGTGCTGAGGCCTATGAAAATAAATTCATAAACAGCAGTCAGCCCATACAGGTGACGACTGCATTAGAGACTGGGCTGGACTTGGTGTTTGTACTGCTCACTTCTGCAGCACTTCCAAACACCACAACTTTCGCTGAAACACGCTTTTGGGAAAATAAATGGAGGACTTTATGAATACTATAGCTGTCTCAGTATTCATACATAATAAACCCAGCTTCTGTAAATAACTCATTTTATCTGTCAAACATTGTAGGCGCATACGCCACATTAACTGTCACTGGGGTCGTAAATAAACAATGTATCTGTCTACACGTTACTTATGTCTAGGGGAAGCGCACAAGTACACAGGAAAAACAGTAAGAAACCTGTTTTAATTGTGAAATAAAATGTTGGTGTTGCTATTGCTAATTATTTTAAATACATCTGAAATTAACAATACAGTTCATAATTCAATGAAAGATGGAAAAAGGCAGTGCTCAAGTGAAATTCAGTTAATGATGCTTCTGTATGTTTCTTGAATACACTTCTGCTCTCAGTTGCTTGAGTGTAATTGGGCAAAATCTGACTCTTCTTTAAAGGAAAAACAACCAAACAAAACCCCTCAAAGCATGTGAGTAGAGTTTGGAGTCTTGACAGTGTCTATACCTGGTGCTTTCATGACAAATAGCCAGAATCATTTCTAAATAAGCAGTTTAGATTTGGGATAGCAGTGTAGGTCCAGACTCTCAGCTACCGATAAGCTGAACCTATTTACATCTGTTTGGCTTTGGCACTCTGTGCTTCCCCTTCTCATAGCTTGTATATATTTCTACAGGTGTTTATGATCACATTTAGGTATCAGAGATTGTAGGAGCCAGCTAGCGAGATGTCAAAATATTAGGCGTTTGCTTGACCACTGGATTACTATGATTGTTGAGATATATTTTGCATGCATTTAATATTGTTTTTGCTAGGCAGCATTCATGCTTTAAAAGACCAATTTCTGATCTTGTGTTAGAATAATTTCTTTATTGATGCAATTTGAAAATAGATAAAAGGGAAATCCAAGCTTAACACAACCAGATTCCTTTCACCCTCCCCAAATGCTCTGTACTTTTGATGAAGAAATTGTTAATTGTTATCCATATCCAGCTGGATATGGATAGCGCTAACAGGCTTGTTGTTTTTGATAGAGTAAAATTAAGTTAAGCTCTGCCTGAGCCAAAAATGATAGTAGATCTTACATTGTTAGGCAATATTATCAGTATTAATTATAGAATTATTATGATTACTCTGTACTAACCAGTCGTGCTGCAAGAGTTGTGTTTTAAAACAAAAACCTTTATAAATGCTGTTGATTGGCTAGGATACACTTTCGTATTACTAGTTTTTTTACCTAGGCTAATGACACAGAATATTAAGATGTTAATGCTATTAGTGCAATAGATAATACCATTGCAATTCAGTCTTTAGATATTTGCATTAAGCTTCTGGTAACTTCAGCAGGTGGAATTTGACCCTATATGAGCATCTATTGCTTTGGTAAAATACCAAAATGTCAAACAAAGGCCAAAGGTGCATTTAAACGTGATATGTCTGCAGTCACAGGTAGCCCTTGATTTGGAAAAAAAACCCTTTTGGTTGGCACGTATAAAGCAAGAATTCATCATGTGCTTCCCCATACCTTTCCTTTGATATTGTCTGTTAAATATCCGATAAGTTATTTTCTAACAACCCTTCCACTGCCCACAATATTGCACGTGGTGTACTGGAAATACATAGGATCTTTAAGGAGCTCTTTTTGCTAGATTTAAGCAGCAGAAGTAGGAGGAGGATTCCAGTGCAGACACCTCTGTTAACAGCCTTTCTGTAGGTGCTTAAGTTCAAATTAACTGTTCTAAAACCCAAATTAGAGTCAAATCTGATGTGAGCCAATTTACTGTGCACAGCAATCATGGGCAATGAAAAGTGTTCTGCTAGATTGCTGTTTAAATCGGATCACTATAGCTCCCTCGGTGGGAAAGCTGTACAGAATAACAATGGCCAGCGGCTAAATGTAATTTAATTATTAGGTTTACACGTAGGTTAGTTCTTGCATTGTTTAAAGAGAAACATTTTTTAGCCAGGTGTGCGATGTCTGGTCAGTGTTAGAAATCGTTATAAAAAGCTGGAGGAATAATAGACTGATGCTCTAACACCCACTTAAATTAAGCAAGGTCTGATTGCTGCATGTTGAACTCCAGCACAGGGTGGGCAGTTCATTGCCATCAGGGGTGACATTTGGTCCTTTTTGTATATGGCATTGTTAGTGGTATAATGCGGAGAGCGGTGTGAGGGCTGCCTGCTGGAGAGCCTGGAGGCTGAGAATAAAGCTTCCTTGTGGCTGGAATATCTGCTGTTTCACACAGCGGCTTTTCTGGTTGAAATCACATGGTAGATCTGAGAACCTCCACTTAGTATTTACGAACCAAACAAAAAGGGGCATAATAAGATGTCAGTCTGTCTCTATCTTTCAACTGTCTGTTGTGCTTTCTCATAACTGAAAAATACTTCACATTGCTGACTGTAAGGTGATACAGGGTATCAGTGCGCTGATACTACGCTGTTTTCCCCCAAGTTCCCTCTTCTGTATTGTAACAGCAAAATTCCGTATCACATCACTGTTTGATATGAAATTGCTTGATAGGGTGTGATGACACATTCATATTATGTTAGCAGCATAATTTAACTGCTCCGTTCTTTTTAACCATTTGCAAAAATGCCTGAAATGTGTGCATTATAAAATAGGGTCATTACAGCTATGGTTGAATTGGCATTTCAGTAATAAACCCTTTGCAGATGGCTAGATGTTAATGCAAATCTTTTATCGTTACAAATATGAATCAGCAGCGGTATGGAGTGACTGCAGTAAACGGACACTGGAAACCCGGATTTGCCGGGTGACGATAGCGCGGCCGCCAGCAGTGCCACGTTGTGCCCGGCAGCTGTCAGAGACGTTTCTGCTGCGAGGCTCCGCGCAGGGAGCGTTGGTTGATGGAGGGAGGCTCGGGGCGGCTCCACGTGTCAGGAGCTGCCTTGGCAGGGAAGGAGGTGGACATGGGTGCTGTCTCCCACGCGAGATGTTCTGTTGGGAGCTGGTTAGCTTGAGTTGAGTTGATAAGATGCTGATCTGATTTTAATGGGAGTCCTATGCTGAAGTGCCTCAGATCTCATTATGTGGCTGGTGGCATCATGAGTCCGGCCCCTATCCTTACTCAAGTATGTGTCTCCTGCAATAGATAGGGAGGTCCTTCAGTGAATTAACAGAGCCCTTTGTGCGTGTTTAAGGATGGTGTATTTAATACTGTGTTGAGAATAAGAGTGTCAATTGCCTCTTGCATATAGAACACTGCACAAAAAGATTTTTATGCCAGAGCTTCTTGTCTCATTTTCTGCCTGGCCTTTCTTTCCAAGGAAGTTACCTCAGCTGTGCTTATCTGAAGGATAAAAATGACCATATGGGGAAGTGAGAGCATCTTGTGTTGAGAACAGGAGGCTAAATGCTCAGATGAGCTAAATGCTCATCTCTGGTTTGGATGTGGGGTAGCTCAGCAGACACCTGGAGATCCTTCCAGGGTTGCTCTCTGAGGGCAGCACCTCACATATATTCACATCAGTGTTCACTTCCACTTCTTCAGAGCTGAGGGGTGGACAGGATTTGCTTAGGCTTTGGCAGCAAAACCTAAGGTGTTTCTTGCTTGAGGGAATTAAATAGCAGCCTTGCCTTCAGTTTTATCAGATTTTAGGCTTTGGCAAGGAGCCATCCTTTGGGGCAGCGGGTGCAGGCTGGGGAGGTCGGGCGCTGAGGACCTCACAGTGGCCATAGGGGAGGGAGTGGAGAAGGGGGCTGCCCTGGGGTCCTGCCTGCAGAAATGAAAAGCTCTCAGACCCTGGTGCCACGTTAGCCCGGGTTAGCCCGGGGACCCTGGACGAGGTGGCACTGCATAGGTGTGCCCATCCGTGCTTACACAGACAGGCTCTTATGTGGGGCATGGGGTTCCTGACCAGTTTTACTAATTTGATTGTATTTTCGATACAGCTAGCAAATCAGCTAGTAAACTCACAAAAGCATGTTTTTACTGCTGAACTTTTCTATGTGCTTTTTGGGGTCATTTAGTAGTGCCATTTATACCACAGTGTGTTCTCTGTGGTTGGATGCAGCAGCAGTGAATGTGGTGAGATTCATGTGGCAAACTATTAATTTCTTCACTGTAAGTCTAGCCTGCTCACAGACTTAATGATTTTCTATATCTTTGTCAAACAGTGGTGTTATCTCCAGCTAAAAAGCGAACCAATAAACATGACTTTTTATCATGTGATAAATTTAATGTCACTTAGTGTGTCGGGGCTATAGACAGCATTTATGAGTTTATGAGTTAACCGTGAATAGTGAGATTCATTCCCTATTGTATGTCCATGAAACAGGTCGTTTGGGCATTTGTGGAAAATTTAAGTTTAAAATAGCTAGCCTTTGTGATTAGGCCCTTGGTCTTTCACGATTTCAGTTCATTTTGTGTAAATTTAGAGCAGAGCTGGATGGCTTTTTTGTGTGTGTTTGTTCACTCTGTGGACATGTAAAAATCATATTTGCCTGCCTGCATGGTCTGTTTACTTTTTAGGTCAGATTTGACACATATATGTGTATGTTAGGGGTGTACTCACTCAACCTGTTGCTGGTTTCAGAAAATTCTTCTGTACTTAGGTTCTATGAATTAAGTAACTAAATAGCTAACTAAAAGATTCATTTTCTGGTGAAAATAAATCAATAGACTGATAGATATTATGCCTCTAATTAAACAGTGTGAACTGGAGAGATGCTTCTTTGTTATGTTTCTCTCTGGAAGGCCAAATGTTCCAAGTGTTTGAGCCGCCTCTAATGTCTTAAAATTTAAAAAGCTGAAATTAGTAAGGTCCTTCTAAAGCTGGCAGGGATATGTCTGACCTGTGAGGTATTTGCAGTCGTGAGTCAGTATTACTGAAACCAGAGGTTTAAATGCAATCATTTCTCATGTTGGAAAAGAACAGAGCATTTTTAAAATGATAATATTGCACTACGTATATGCAAAATCTATAGGTGTTCTTGATGAATAACAATGTACTGTGACAGCAAAGAATCAACACAGAAAAATTAGGTCACAGCAGCCTGCTTGCTCTTTACACTGTCATGGTTGATTGGTTATTCTCATCACCCTTTGTTTAAAATCATTTCAGAATTAATTGGCGTTCATTAACGCAAGTCTTTGTAGCAGAATTGCAGAAACAGTCATTAATGTAGCTAATAAACATAAAAAAGAAAAAAGGATCCTATTACCAGGTCCCTACAGGCTGTTAACTAACATTTTGAATAAGAATACATAAACATAAATTAAACATTTTTACAAACTGCTAAGAATGTGGGAATTTAGCATGGTGGTCTGTAGTAATGCTTTGAACCAATTTGTTATATTATGCCTTTTTTTTTCCACAATTCTGCAGTGAAGATAGGGGCTCTGATGAGATGAGCTGTTTGCAGCTGCCTTGCAGGTTCCTTGCGAGGTCCCCACAGCTGCCGTCCACCACGGCCCACGCTGAGCGGCTGCTCCTCTCACTCCCCTGAGTCGAGGCAGGATTTTTCGGGAAGAACGTGTAGTTTCAGGTTCATTATGTGAAATTTTGCGGCACAACCGAGCAGCCCTGCCCTCTGTGCAGACGTTGTGGCTGTGGGACCGACGGCAGAGGTGCTTTTCCCACCGGGTGACACCATCACCCGCTTCCTCTGTGTGGGTGACGGTTTCTCGCCGACTGTACCTGAGCGCCCTGACATCTGGTTTCCGTGTCAGGCCGAGGTGCACGAGCTCAGGGCAACGTGCTGATAAATTTGCCGCGCGCTGCTCCTGGGTTTCCTGCCGTGGGCTGTCGCCCTGCCTCGGTGTCCGTGCCGGGCCGGCGGCTCTGCGCG